>JAUTXW010004657.1:0-82981 GCA_030620095.1 Kuschelorhynchus macadamiae | reverse complement strand
TGTCCATTCAGTTTCCTATTTTCAAGTCACATGCTTCCTTTACTGACATTTTCATCCAAATGTTGGTTAACATTTGTTATCATGTTTTTCATTATTTTACTTCTCATTATATTTACGTTAAGTTCTTCTTCAAGTTTGCCCTTTTTGTCCCAGATGCCTTACAATTTTATAAATAATTTAGTGTCCTTTATATATTATTTGATTTTGTTATTTTATGTATAAACTATATTTTAACTTTGACAATATTCGTGACAACGTTTTAACCTCAACCGGTAACAAACATATTTTAAAGTATTAATTTTGCATGTTAGTGAACGAATTGTAATTAAACCCAAATAAATGGAGAATTGACAGGCAAAAATCGGCACTCAGAACTTCCGTCGATATTTTTTTAAACTGTTTTATTCCAAACCAACTTTACAAGTTTCTTACATTCCACATAATCCTACTAGTTAACTTTTCTGTATTGCTTGATTTTTTACAAAGTTTGAAATCTGTTAGTTAAGTAGTTCTTTCACATTTTTACCAAATTCTTACCTGATTATCTCTATAAAACCATTGATTTTTCTGCAACATTTGAAGTCAGTTATATCAGTAGTTTTTAGTTATGCCACGAATAGAGAGATAGACAGGCAGACAGAAATTACTAAAAAAAATTCTAAAGATGATTTTGTCACAATTACAATACTCTCTTTTTACAAGGGAAATAAAATTGCTTATTGGGTTTTATCTTAAATTAATAGCATATATATATATCAATAATTATATGGTGTATTGTTCGGAAAGCAAAATGTTTTTAGGCTGACGTAAACTCTAAACTGTTAATTTTTATTTATGGAAATACAAACTATTATAAAAATAGTAATTTTAAAATTAAATAAAGAAAAGTAGAAAAATTGTGTTCAGAGTGAGATTCGTACCTACAACCTTCGTCTTATTGGAACGTGACTTTACCAGTTAAGCTATCAAGGTGTCGGTTCTTGGCAAAGCAAGGCCATATTATTCTCCACCCGTCGCAGAATTGCTCTACTTGTCAACGACTCACCAAATGGCATAGGCCCTGCTTGGTACGAAAACTCTCATTACATTCTGTAGATTTCGTCCATGTGTCGTAAAATGACTAGAAATTAGACAACATAAGCTGCGAAAAAGTAAGATAAGATGTCGTTTAGGAAACTGAAACCAGAGAAATACTAATTTTAAAATTAGACAATGAAACGTAGAAAGTCGGTCCTCGATCGGGAGTCGAACCTGCAACATCCGGTCGATACCAAACTGACAAAGCATTTGTTGATTTATAAAATAAGATTAAAAAAACATCTACCACACTTAAGGGTTCAAAACGCATCTTAACATATTTTGAAAAGCTACATCATAAATTTCACTGTTTTATAAAGCAAGGCTAGTTGTTTAGCTATAAAATGAGGTTCCATCATGTACCGAGACAACTGGTTTTAAAAAATAACGATTTTTAAAATGTGATTTGGTGTTCGACATCGATTGTTTTGTCTTTGTTACTTGCAAAATTTTTAAATTACATTGTTTTTCTGCCTATCGATCGTTCCGACTCTATTGACGAGTAGCACTGATGATGTCTAGTTTTTTGAAAGCAATCTGCTATGATAATTAATTTGGATATTATACACGTTATACAGACAGACCTTTTTTTCCTATTGGGAGCTGCTTATATTTTTAAAATCATAAAAAAAGCCATTATGTGAATTGATGCAAATTTTAATTTAAAAAACCGATAGATGTTTTGTTTTAGGTACTCGACTTGCAAAACCTGGAGTTATGGAATATCAGGAAATCATCATTTCAAAAGAACAAAATGTACAAGAAAAAGGATATGGGCGTTGTTTGGTTCCAACCTTGCAAGGTATAGTTTATGATAATATAGCCCTTACTTTTAAGACATATCTAATTCATAAAAACTATTATGACTAAAGAAATCAAAGACAATCAATGAGAAAACGGTTAATATTTTGATAACTGAAAGAAAAGTTTTTTTTTTCTTGAATATTTATCAAAAGCAGTAGTTTTTAGTAAATATAGTAATTTAAAAAGATTACTTTTAAACAATTACATTTAATTTAAATTTATAGTAAAAAATGGAATACCAAAATTTGCAAAAAAGTCTTTGTTTCCTGTATGCAATAAAGTTTCTGGTCATACTGATTTTCACTGCCTTTAATAGCTAACTTGCGACATAAATGCTGAAATAAACTAGACATTCAGTTACTGTAAAAGAGAAAAAAATTTTGTTAGTATTAACCTTTTATTCGGCATTTTATTTTTTTTATAGTATTGGCAACGGACTTGTTTATTCTTAGATATAATTTCATTATTAATATTTTACATAGTTTATTATTAATAGAACTACAGTTTTCGTGTACCTGTATCTATATTTTCTTTGCAAGTGGACACTTACTATGTAATTGGTAGTAAAACATTTTTTTTTAATTGTAGGTATTTTTAGTAACTTCTATGGAGAGCCCAGTTTGACCTATCAGGAACTGAAACATCAAGTTGTAGATAGCGAAAAGTATAAAGATGTAGGCAAAGGCAAGTACTTTAATAATCATGCTTTTGAAAAACGACTAAGTTTGTCTATAGATACTTTGTTATTGGAAGCAAATGAAAGGGGAAAAGAATGCAACAAAATGGCATATGTGCATGTCGTAGGTATTGGATTAGGTGTTTGGAGGATTTCTAGTCATCAAAATGAGCTTTTTATGGATGTGTTTTGTAAAAGAATAAGGTGAGATTTACTTAGGTTGTTTTATAACATGAAAGGTTGATATGTTCAGTTCGAAATGTCTTAGGATTAATCAGGGAAGGTAAAATACGCGAATGCTTAATAATATATGTGCAACGTATAATAATTGATTATTTTTGTTATAATTTTTATACAACTATCATTGGGTTAAATACAGGACAAAATAAATAAAATTATAGACGTTTCATATAACTGTTTACAAGAGCTAACTGGGAGCAATTATTGAATAAACATTTATTCATAACTCTGCTCACGAAGATATTTGTATATACTATAAAATTCTTGATTTTTTTATTTTAATTGGGGATATTTTAAAGTTATATTCCAAACTTATAATTCTCAAAAAAATTATGTCTAAGGATAATATAAATATTCAGAACTATTCAGCAAAGAAAACAAAAGTTTATCATCTAAATGCATTCAAAAAGAAAGAAAAAAAAACTGAAAAAATAGTTAAAAAAACTATTTTATATGTAATTATTATATGCTAAAGTATTATATGTTTTTATAATATAATATAATATAAAAATTCTATATATTTATATATTATACATAAATATATTTGAAATTAATTATGGGTTATGCTTTTATATTAAAAAATCCAAAGTTATGGTGATGTCTTCGCGACTGTTTAAACTCAAAAAATGTAAATGTCATGATAACACCTTATACATCTATGCAACTGTATCATAATATATTAAAACGTGTTTTATAAGGGTATTTTTATTTACACATGATGTCCCAAAAACGCGGTATGGAGTGCAATTTAATTATCTGAGAGGACTCTATATATATATATATATATATATATATATATATATATATATATATATTGAGTGTGACATGCAGGGTGTGATTCTACATCTAAAATATGAAAATATTTTGATATGAACTTGGGTCCGGAAATGCATAGTTTTCAAGATACAGGGTGTAAAACTTAAAAAAAAATCAGTTTTTAAAAAATATTTTAAAAATCAGTTGATTTTGCTGAAATTTGGCATTGTTGTTTGTAGTACCCGCGGCTAGTAACCAGAGGCAACATTGATCCTGTTTAGCCGAACGTGCCCGAGTATCGAATGGCAACGGCTGTTTTCTTTGAATGTAGCGCTAGACGTTAAATACTATGGAACTTTTAGTAGTGGCATATTGGTATATTAATCTATGCATATCGGTAAAATTTTTGCTTCCAAGTATATGTGGGCACGTAGAAAAGGCATTTTCTATTTCTGTGAACATGTTTGTCTTTTTCATAAAGTTTTATGTCGACATGAGATAGAACAAGCAAACATTTTTCGTTGTTTATTGATAAACATTTTTAATAATTATAATTTATTATATTATAAAAATAATAATTTTTATTAGAATTCATTTTTGCTGATAAAGTGTGGAGAAATTGGAATATCTGCAAACAGGTTAATTTTAAATAAAAACGCTCGGACACGTCGATTTTTATTTTTACTTCTGTATTTTTTAGCTAATACTAGAATATACAGGGTCATTATCATAAATTTCATGCAAAAATATTGCTTGGAAAATAAATTAATTACGAAAATTGAAAATGAAAAAATCACTTGGACACCCTGTATCTCTGTATATCGCTTGCCTTAAGCTAAGTTAGGTCAATTCTCAATATTTTTATCCTAAGAATCTGCAGTTCTATTTTGTACAAATTTTGGGACACCCTCTCTATTTTTCTTATACGAACATATTATACATTTTCCTTCCAAGTTTTCAATATCAGGTCATTCAAAATAAACAACAGGTATGATTTTAAGTCCAGAAAGAGAATAAGGATATTTGAAAAGATTTTTTTTTAGGAAAAAAAAACATTATTCTTATATTAATATACAAATTATAATTTGTTTGTGAGGCTCATGAATATATAAGACATAAAATAAGTTTTTTTTAGTGTGGTTTCTTGAATCTTGATGTAAAATACATCGCAACTGAATAAATGAATCGTCAGAATGCTTTTTGATGCCTTACAATATTTCATCTGCGATGTAATAAATATAAAAACATGACAATTAATAGATAAATAAACATTGCATAGACTGGTTTTGGTTGATTAGCAACTCTCACGGTGAGCGGCGACAGCTAAACCCCACGAAGTTCGTTAATTTGCGATCGTATGAATTCGGCCAAATGGGATCAGTTGTTGCCTCAGCTTACTAGCAGCGAGTTTTTGTCGTAATAAAGGGCTAATTTAACCTTAATTGGATTAAAATTATTAAGTACAGTGGCGTCCCGATGGACACTACCGAATATTATTGACAAGAAAAAAAGTCTGCCGCGGATTTTTTTTTAAATAATTTTTTTTCCCATCGAAAAATTAAAATACAACATTTTTTTCTCTTGAATTGTTTTCGTAACTTGCTACGTTTTCGAAAAAAAAAAATAGAAACCAATTTATCGTGTGTCTGAGCAACAAATCATAGAAATTGCTGCTTAGAAAAAAAAAATGTTTTTTTTTAAATTTTTTGTGATCAAGAGGCATGCAATAAAATGATTTTTAATTCTTCTCTCGAAAGCAAAGCAAGATGTAGGTATTTAAATAAAAACATCACATGAAGTTTATAGCAGCACTAGGTTAAAATATTCTTTAATATTAGGTTACAGAAAAAACGTTTTAATGAAAATAAAAAAAGGTTACAATAAATGTTCGAAGTGTCTCTGGATTCATCACAATACAGTTCCTTTAACGGCATCTCATTGTCTTCTAACTCGCTGGAAAACCCTTTGTTTATTCTGTATTTCTTGGCAATAATTTATGATCCGCTGTTCTAGCTGCTGTAGGTTGTCGATAGAAATTGGATAAACCAATGGCTTTAAATAGCCCCAAAGAAAATAGTCCAATGGATTTAAATCCGGCGAATGAGTTGCCTACGGAATGGGCCCACCTCTCCCGATCCATCGGTCTAGATAAATTGCATTTGAACACTCTCGAACTAACGCACTGAAATGGGCTGGAGCTCTATCATGCATGAAAAATACTTCTGCTCTTAATCCGAAGGGAACCTCTTCGAGCAAAACCGTTTAAACACTGAGGCATAACATAAGGCCATATTAGTTTATCTCTCAAAATACCTGCCCAAACGGTAATGAAATCTTGAAATCGACTTTCAAAAATCTCCTGGGGATTTTCGTCGGCCTACACATGGTTGTTATGGAAATTAATAACGCCTTCGCGCGTAAATCCTGCTTCGTCTGTGAACATCACTTAATCGATAAATAAACGGTCGTGATGATATTTTGTCTGCATCCATTTGCAAAAATCTACTCTAAGTTCAAAGTCTTGAGGTTTCATTGCTTGAACTGTTAATAAATTATATGGATATAGAAGTTGTTCACGCAAAATTTCCCATACCTTTTAGGAATATTTTCTTGTAAAGAAATTCTTGTAGGATTTACTTCAACCATCTGAAGAACCCTTTCTTCTGCTTCCAGAGTCCGTGTGGTTCGGTTTCTTCTACAATTATTCTTCTTTGGCGTGAAAGCACCAATTTCTCTCAAGCTTTGATGTAGAGTACTAAATACTTTATCGGTACAGATGTGTCGTTCATGACTAATCCGGATCTGAGATCTGGATCTTTATCCTGACCCACGGGAGCCGGGTTTTGAAAATATTGTGAGCCGGATCACGGATCTTTGAAATAAAGACAAAGCAAAATTAAGCGTTCAGGTGCGTTTGTCTATGGTTCAGTCAGTTCTTTGGTTTGTTCAGTGCATCATCATTGTTTGTAGGTCTCGAGTCGGGCGCTGAACGCCCGGAGCCGACGACCGATATAATGCGATTTTCGAACCGGTCTGATTGATAAAAAGAGCAGGATGATGGGGTGGACGGGTCGGTCGGTCATTAGTTTGTTGAATGCTGATTGCCATGAAATATAAATTTCTGTATAGCCAGAATCTCGTGTAAAAATTTAATTTGGGATTGATTAGCTTGTTGACTTCGTAAATTATCGTAAAAACATCATATTACACCAGTCTTTTAAAACTTAGATTTATATTGTGTGAATTAGATAATAGATTTAAATCTCTACTTTTTTTGTGCGATGTGTATATTGAAGTTCAGATGGCCTTATAATTAGTGATGATAATAGAATGATAGTTAATAAAAAGAAATATAAAAATCTATATTTCATAATAAAAAAAAAACAAGTTAAAACGTAGTTCATGTATGTAAAATTGATTTTCTGAGAAGTAAATTAATAAATTAGTAAATAAATAGATAAAAATGGAAACATAAAAAACTTCAACTTCAAAACCACTATAGCAAGACTTTTAAGCCTTGTAAGTTAAAAGTATAATATCTTTAAAAATTATTATTTCACTTAAAACGCATCCCTGTAAATCGCATACAAGTTTGTAAACAAAAACTAGACTGGTGAGGTCGCCACTCATTTTACTCGTCGCGAAAAACTAAAAAAATGTTCGGACAGTACTGTCTATAAAACCGATGTTGCATGCTTACAAAGTTTTCAGATGGATAAAGCTATGCATACATACCTACCCAATGCCTAATATGACGAATATGGCCCGCCTATTTTAATGAATTTAAAGAGATCCAGATCTTTAAAAGCTGATCCGGATCTTTAAAAAGATCAAGATTTCCCATCACTATTTATCGGAAAGAAGGCAAAGTTTGGAACGGCTTTTAGAGCACAACCGTTAACTCTATCCTACATAAAATCCATGTCAGTTTGAATGTTATGGCATTTTTAAAACTCAAATACACTAGAACTCTTATTCAGTACAATAATTTTTGACAAGACTTTTTATTCCGCTTTCGCAAGAAAAAATAAAAATGCTCTGGATAACACAACAAATAGAAAAGGATTTTTTTTACAAACAACGATTTCTATGATTTGTTGCCCAGGGACATGCAATAAATTGGTTTCTATTTTTTTTCTTGAAAGGAAAAGTAGTAAATTTAAGCCCCAAAAATTAGAATGTGAGTCCCCACTTAAAGAGATAGAAAATTAACTTCTTAATTATTTCCCCAAAGTAATTTTAAGTATCATTGATAATCAGCAAAATGATAATCCCATTGAAAAGATAAGAAAATTCAAGAGCACTGAACAAATCACTTAAACACTCGATCGCGACTGACTTTTAGTCTTCCCCTAAAATACAAAGTTAGCTCAGCTGTTACTAGATCCACCCCTTAGACCAATCCCCTCTTTAATATTCTTAGTCAGGACGAAACGAATAAAGCTGCGAATGGTGAAGCTTAAGTCCCTACTCTATACTTTAAGTTCGGAACTTCGTCTTAGAGATACGAGGTGTCACCCATGATAACGAAAAGTGAATAAATTGACTAAAATAATATTCCCTTCAATTCTTAGTCCTAAGGTTATGTATATAATTTAATATATATGCCTATATTAACGTATTCACATTATGGCTCCGAAAGGTCCTGGCGAAAAACAGGCACAGAAAAACTCTTTCAGCTAATCTTTTCTGTAGGGAAAATCATGCCCCAAAAAAATGGCTGTTCGATAGTGTTCCTATTATAAAGTACTCTATTGTATTTTTAACATAGTAAATTGACCATTTATTATCATTGCATCGATCGAAATGTTTTAATTAATATTTGCTTCAAATTAAATTAAACAAGCCAAAGAAAGATTCCCATGAGACAGGGGTCATATGGGACCATTTTCTCTCGGAAGGGAGACATAAATTGTAACCACTTAAGAAAGTTTATCTATACATACATCTGTCTATACAGTCTAGAAGATAGCGTTTGAGATATATGATATTTATTATTTTGTTTAGGTTTTAAAATTCTCGAAACTAATATTAATCAAATCCACTTATAATTCCTTTGAAATAATCAACCCTGTTTAAGCGTTAACGTGATAACCAACAGTTTTAGTAAAATATTGTTTGAATTATATTTAGCATATATAATAATATATACTCTGTATCGTTGTTATAGTCTATTCTGTTACGCATCATATCACCTATTGTCAACCTAAGTTCGGCCTTGGTCGAGTAACTTGTTTGAAATGATTTGTTGTGTATATTAATGACCTATATTTCCTTATTTTTTTTAACTTACTAGGCAATGTTTCGTAACATCTAGCCATGCATAGCATGTCATTTTTTTGCAGGGTATTAAACATGGTAAATCCCCAGACATGAATCAAACTCAAAAGTTAAGTTTTAATAAAAAGAAGCCAAAATTGTATATGTATGTTCAGCAAATGTGTCATAGTTTTACTCTTACATATTTGAACTTGAATTGAATCCTATTTTGATATAATTAACAATAGGAAATGTGGCATTAGCGACTTGCTTACTTTATTACTTTATTACATTTGTTGTCATATAATAAACGTTTTCACGTTCTTTTTGACAAATATGTTAGTTAAAAATTCGGTCATCAAATACTCTTAAAGAGTTTATAATGGTGCTGAATTTAGTATATTGACAGAATTTAAGGGACAGACCAATAAAGAATTAAAAATCATCATTTAAATTTTTGTTTAGTGTAGAATACTGTTTAAATATTATTTTGTTGAATTATAGGTTCCTTGGCCACAGCTTAAGTTATGTTAGCGACATCTGTTTTTCGTATATTGGACCAGACTCATGTGGAGCATACAAAGATCAGGATACCATACTAATATCAGGACATCGAAATGAAGGAATTAAAATTCATATCAGAAATGCAAATCCTCACATGAAGTTAACTGAAGAAAATGAGGGTAAAATACTATATTATAATAATTTAAACAGTTGGAGGTACCAAAAACCAATATCAGTTTTACAGACCAAAAACGATATCATTGTGGTCTGTAAAACTTAGAAGGCTCAAAGATAGTTTCTATTTTATTGGATTTGTTTGTTGTATATATATATATATATATATATATATATATATATATATATATATATATAATGTGTCCCAAATTTGGCTTACATGCATTGCTATCTCGTAAACCGCTATAGCTACAGGGTGGGTTAAATTAGGAAAGTTTTAGAGAATTTTATTACAAATTTGATGACGTTTTGAAGTTTAGGATATCTTTTGTGGTTTTCAAGATAATTGGGAAAAATCAAAATGGTGCATTTTCAACTTTTGCCCGTAGCTTCTAAACGACTCGTATTATGGTTTTATGGTTTATACATTATTAGGGCACTTTTATTAGAGGAACATTATGCAGGTAAAACGAAGTTTCTAGCTTCAATTGTTTTTGAGATATTGGCATCAACTTTTTATTTTCTTACCGACGCCATATTGGATTATTGTATTTTTGGAAAGATCTTTTTAAGAGCTTTCCAATGATGTATAACAAGGTAAGATTATTATTTTTCTTGAGCTCTAAAAACCAAAATAATTGTTTTTTTTTTAAGTAGGCTTTGATTACGCATGGCGGCCATAATGAAACAAAAGAATGCCGCATGTCAACAATCATTTTGTGTTCCTGAATAGTACTTGTTATCATTTTCTCATTGTGCCGAGTTTTTACAAAGTTTGAGTTTCTTATACTACTTAAAATGGAGGGTAATTATTCCAACGAAGAGAATTTGGATATGATAGAACTTTATTTTAAAGCAAATAGAAATATACAAGCAGCTGCGCGTTCATACGAAGAACAATTTCCAGACCGACATCAACCAAGCCAAAGGCATTTCAGATTTCTAATTGTTAACCTGTTAGCCTACGGGTCTTTTTTGAAACCGAAACCAAAGACCTATTCAATAGATAATGAAGCAAGAAACGCAGCTATAATAGAAAGTGTCAGGGACAACCCAACAACCTCAGTAAGAAAGATTGAAGAACAAACGGCAATTCCCAAATCAACCGTCCAACGAGTCTTGAAAAAACTTCACTTTCATCCCTATAAACCTACTATTGTACAGGGTCTTCAGGTAAATGATTTTGCTAAAGAATCACGTTTAGTGAATGGTTCATCAGCAGCAATACCCAACTTTCATTCTAAAGTACTTTGGACAGATGAAACACGATTTACAAACTGTGGAATTTTCAATAAACATAATACTCATTACTGGGGCACCGAGAATCCTCATAATTTAGAAGAAAGACGTTTACAAACAAAATTTGGGTTCAATGTGTGGTGTGGCATTATAGGTAATTCCAAACAATGCACTTCTGCTTTAAATCACTCATAACAATTTGTATTTTAGATAACCGTTTGATTGGGCCGTTCATTTTCCAAGAAAATTTATCGGGTAACAGATATTTGCAACTATTACGGGAACAAATTATTCCAGAAGTTATAAATTCTGTTCCCCCAAACGACCTGCAAAATATTTGGTTCCAACAAGATGGCTGTCCGGCTCACGGTACCAGAGAGGTGATGACGGTCCTCAGAAATACTTTCGGGGAAAATATTATCGCTAATAATGGCCCTGTTGCTTGGCCGGCAAGGTCACCGGATATTACTCCTCCCGATTTTTATTTATGGGGATACGCAAAAAATGAGGTCTACGAATTTTCTCCGCCAGAAAGTCTCAGAGAGCTAGAAGACAGAGTCCGAGATGTTTTTGCTAATATTAACAGGAACACCTTAAGAAGGGTTACACGGAAGGTATTGGAGAAATGTCAAAAATGTGTGGAAAATGGAGGGAGGCATGTGGTGTAACTTATATTTTTTTTATGTGTTAATTTAAATTTAGTTTAGGTATTTTCAATAGTGTGATAGTTACATTTTAGTCACTAGGTATTCACTGTTAGTATAATATCTTAGTTGAAAATCTGAAACATCGATGGTTGAATTAATATTTTTACCCATAAGCTAACAAGTTTACAATTAGAAATCTGAAATGCCTTTGGCTTGGTTGATGTCGGTCTGGAAATTGTTCTTCGTATGAACGCGCAGCTGCTTGTGTATTTCTATTTGCTTTAAAATAAAGTTCTATCATATCCAAATTCTCTTCGTTGGAATAATTACCCTCCATTTTAAGTAGTATAAGAAACTCAAATAAACTTTGTAAAAACTCGGCACAATGAGAAAATGATAACAAGTACTATTCAGGAACACAAAATGATTGTTGACATGCGGCATTCTTTTGTTTCATTATGGCCGCCATGCGTAATCAAAGCCTACTTAAAAAAAAACAATTATTTTGGTTTTTAGAGCTCAAGAAAAATAATAATCTTACCTTGTTATACATCATTGGAAAGCTCTTAAAAAGATCTTTCCAAAAATACAATAATCCAATATGGCGTCGGTAAGAAAATAAAAAGTTGATGCCAATATCTCAAAAACAATTGAAGCTAGAAACTTCGTTTTACCTGCATAATGTTCCTCTAATAAAAGTGCCCTAATAATGTATAAACCATAAAACCATAATACGAGTCGTTTAGAAGCTACGGGCAAAAGTTGAAAATGCACCATTTTGATTTTTCCCAATTATCTTGAAAACCACAAAAGATATCCTAAACTTCAAAACGTCATCAAATTTGTAATAAAATTCTCTAAAACTTTCCTAATTTAACCCACCCTGTAGCTATAGCGGTTTACGAGATAGCAATGCATGTAAGCCAAATTTGGGACACATTGTATATATATGTATATATATATATATATATATATATATATATATATATATATATATATATATATATATATATATATATATATATATATATATATATATATATATATATATATATATATATATATATATATATATATATATATATATATATATATATATATATATATATATATATATATATATATATATATATATATATATATATATATATATATATATATATATATATATATATATATATATATATATATATATATATATATATATATATATATATATATGTATATATATATATAAATATATATATATATAAATATATATGTATATATATATATATATATATATATATATATATATGTATATATATAAATATATATATATATAAATATATATGTATATATATATATATATATATATATATATATATATATATATATATATATATATATTAATTCATTATTATTCATATCTGTACTTTTCCTGCGCCTTCAAGAATAGTAAACCTTATTTATTCTCTGTATAGATTCTGATAGCTTAAAGTGCGCCAAACGGATCTTGGCCTCGACGAAAGGGGGGGACGGTCAAAAACAGGCTGTTTTTATGGATATGCAGAGTTTTAGCCATTCGCCAATCAGTTATACAGCGTTTCTATAGCTATTCGTATTCTTTTCATAGCCCCAGATTCGTGCGGTGAACTTTACTAATATTTTTTTGAATTCAATAATTCAAATTATGACATCAAACTTGCTGACGCTGTTGCCAAGTTTCGCAATTGCATCCTCAATTTTGATGTCGTGGCGCGTTTGTTTGATAGAACTCGAGATTTGATACAAAACAAAAAAAAAACATAATATAGGCTAACTAAAAATGCAGTCTGATTATTAAAACACAATTGCACAAAATTACGTTTTCATAAAAAAAAATGACCTTAGGGCTGACAAAAAAACAATTTGTGTGACAATGCTGCCAAATTGTTTCCATTTATGTGTTCCTGTAAGTAATACTTTACCTCTCTTTTCCGACGTAATACTGATTCACATAGTGGAAAGTTACCAACGTAATTGTACTGAAATTTTTGGAGTACGATACGTATAAAATAGGTGACGGCCATTAAATTAACATCATTTGACAGGGCGGAAAGTGCACTAGTGGTTTGTGGATGTTTTTGGTTAGGTGCAAGGCAGTAAGACTGCGTTTTTGGTTAGCCCAGGTTAGAATTTTTTTTGGGTTTGCCTTAAACACGAATTCTTTCAAATAAGCGAGACGTGACATCGAAATTGGAAATTCTGTGGCAGATCTTGCAGTAGACCGTGTCAGTAAAAACATGGTGACATCAAAGCTGCAGAATCATGCTTGGCTCCCACAATAACTAAATTAATAAACAAAATGCTAGAAGAAGGAATATTTCAAGAAGAATTAAAAACAGCACAAATATCACCAATATACAAAAAAGGAGGCAAAACACTAACTGAAAATTATTGCGGCTTTCGACGTTTAACAAAATCTGGAAGATCATAAAACAGCGGTTAGTAAACTTTATAAACAAAACCATAAAATTTGATTCTATTCACTATGGATGCCAGGAAGGAACCAGCACACAAGCTGCAGTTAATGACTTCACGGAGGAGCTTTTGCTCGAGGTGGATAAGTGAAAGTACTGTGTTGCTGTCTTATAGACTACTCTAAAGCTTTTGATAGCGTAGTTTTTTTACATTCTTTTAAGAAAGCTATACATATTGTGAATAAAAGGGGAAGCTTTACAGTTAATAGAAAGCTTCTTGAGGCAAAGAAAGCGATTCGTGCAACTAGGGGATGTAAAAAGCAAAATTCAAGAAACAAAGTTGTACCAAAATATAAGGTGCTGGGGCGGATATTCTCCGTACACAAAATGTCAAAGTCAATGCTAGGTATTATTTATATGCAGATGATACAGTCTTACTCTATACAGGTAATCAACTAAAGGAAATATTAAACAAAAAAAAATCAAGACTTGGAAATATTAGTAAAATCAACAAAAACTAATTATTTACATATTTACAAAAGTAAGACTGTGTATATGATTTTTAAACGCAAGAACAAGGGAAAGGATAACCTAGGAAGAAAGTTGCATAACCATATCTACAGGAAGTGTCGTCAACTGGCAAACATACATTAAAGCGATAGAAGACTGAGTGATTCCGATGTTTGGTGCATTAAGACGATATGGAAGAGAACTTGATACTAAAACAAAACAGTTAACATATTATTTTATGTTGAATCGCGTTTGCGTTGTTTAATAACTAGTTGGGCATGTGCATATAAAATTCTAACGTGTAAAATACAAAACAATAAGTGTATAAAATCTTTATTTCATTTTCACAGACTCCTTCCACACAAAACCTTGCGATTATATCTGGTTACAATAAATTCAAAAACTACCTTTCAAAATATGTCCACGAGGACTACATATAGGAAAAAAATGCTGTACAATAAGTGTCACTTTATTTTTCATAAAGACTACCCAAGGCTGAAAGATGCTACTTTGCGTACTAGTTAATTTTAGCTATAAGTTAAGGAGAAACGCGGTATCAGTCAGTTAGCGCACAGAATTATTTTTCAATTTAAAATCAGATTTAAAATAAAAATTTGTTATAAGTAAGCAAAAGTTTATGCAATTTTTGGAAAATAAATGATAATAATAATAATAATTTATTACTCACAGCCGCTCCCGTAAAGTCCTCACATTGCATATTTTAATAATAAACACGAATTGTTGAAATGACAACAGGGAATGCTAATAAATAAATACTTATGTTAAAAAATATGCCGCCACTAATAACTCAGTAAACAACAGCTATGTAGATAAGTATTTTAATGAACGTAAATAACTTTACTTGGTTATTTCTTTGTTGGGATTCTTTACTAGTAATTTTACATAAATATCGACAGGTTGGAAATATAATTTTGATGATAATTTAAATTTAATACAATTCGTTAAACCCACTCCATGCTGAGGTTGCCACAGCTCTTTTCCTTGTGGAACAGAATTTTTATTATTTATTATGGCTTTAATAATGCTTTAATTGACAAACCTGGTGTTAACTAAGGACAGATCCTCCTAACAGTATATATTTTGTTAAAGAAAGCCTTGTTTTAAAAGCCACACTTTTTTACATCACCTCAAAAAAAAAAGGCATAACCAGGGCTAACCAAAATCCAATCCGATTTTACAACAGAATCAGATACAAACTTATAAGTTTTGTTAAAAAAAAAACTGCAATGAAACTGGACGACGCTATAACTGCACCACTAGGCTTCACACCGAGACTTTGACAAACCATGTTTATACTCCACTGAAATAATCCTATATATTAGAAAATCAATAACGGGCGTGGCTACGTTGACATGGAGTGGTGAATATAATTTTAATTCGCTTATGTGACGATTATATTTTGTAATTGTGACATTTAGAAAAATATATTTATTTCGTTGTTGCATGTCATCTTAAACCTATAACTGTTAAACCGCGGAAATCAATGTAAATGGAGAATTTTTCTCAGTCGGCCGGGAGACGGCATGGTGTGATCAGTGGTATCAATTTAAGTTTTTTTTGAGTAGTAAATACGCTACTTTAAATTATGAGTAGGGTTAATAATTTGTAACATTTCTGGGAGGAAATTTTACAGCTTTAATAAAATAAAGTGTGAAAGAAATGCTGTTCATACTAATTCATATTTGAAATATAAAATTTATAATTTATATTCGTTAGGTATCACTATTTATAAAGAAACGTCTAGTATTGGATTTTATCATTCAATCAATTTCAACTATTCCAAATAGATATGCTATATTCGTCAGCCATGTTTGTATTTCCCTTTTTAAGGACACTATCGGCAGTTGTGTATTATGAAATATTTTTTAACAAGACGTAAGAATTAAAGAACAAATTACTTTTTGGATAATTATATTTACATTATTAAAGAAGAGTTTTGAGTTTTCTTTAATCAAATTGGTTATTACACCAGGCTATGGAAGTGGGTAGTTAAATAAACTAGGCGTGTATATGAAATATCTTCGAGCACATGGGTACTATAGTGATTAAATAAACTATTCCAAAAACTGCTTTAGTAGCGAACAAAAGAATGCGATAAAACTTATTTTCCGAATATAAAAATTGCTGTATGCCTTTGTTGCAATAAAAAGCCAGTTTAAAAAACTGATTTGAAGGGATTTATTTCCAATAATCTGGATTTATACCCAGGTAAATTAAAAATGACATTGTGCGACATTTTTGTCATTGTTTTAACCGTTTTATTAAAAAAATGTGTTTTTGTAGGTATTTTACTGTCATTTTTATTGATAAAAGTATGAAACGCGTTTTCAAAAGGTATGGGTACGTGAAGTTGCCTTTAACTGGTGATTCAGGTTAGATCAAGTTTTTTTCCGAGTGTGAAACCCATTTGTACAGGGTTAGCCAACGAGACCTGAGGAGGACCCTTTTTTCAGCTGTACTCTTAAATATTAAAAAGACGAAAATAGCCATTGTAACCTTTCTCTGCAGATTCCGAAAATATTAATTAAAAAACAAATGAGCTAGGACAAAATCCTAGTATTTTTTACATGCAAGGCTCTATTTTTTATTTCATTTTTTGGAAACCTCTCAATTTTTTTTTACGCCTATTGCGACATGAAACTTTTAAATGCCTCTCACGTTTGAAACAGACAAATATTTTTAAGACGATTACTTCATTTTCACATGCGAGAAATATATATTACACAGTCGTTACTTGAACTGTTTGTTGGTGGTTTATGGACGCTTGTTACTTGAACTGTTTACCGCTAGTCATTTATGAACAGACGTCATTATATCGTCATATTATGTCTGAAAAAAGACCCCTTTTTGGGCCTTGCTGATTGACCCTGTATATTTGTGTTCGTTATAATCTGTTTTTGTCACTGAAATCAAATCCAAAATGAAATTTTATATTTACAGGTAAACTGCTCGTGGTATCTTACGCTTGGGATGGAAATTCTTTACCAGGAAACGAATTTTGGCTTGGTAGTTTGTCAACAAGCAGCGATCCAGCCGCCGCATGTTCTACGCAGGTTGCCGAGCTACATAATGCCCACATCAACCCGAAACTGTCTGCAGCAAATTTGAGGATCGCTACCTTAAAAGGAGTCGAGAAAATTCAAGATTATATTACCAGAATTAAAACTGGTTAATGTGTAAAATAATATTGTTGACTCCTAGGCTATAAAAAGGTTTGTGATACACATCGTCAAATAGGATTTGACTTGTAGTCATTATGTTTAAAGGGCTTCTGATATTGCCAAACGTGATTTAGAATGAGCTTTATTATATTTTCTTATTTTACACACAGAATGGTTGCCAATTTTCCGTTTCCTTCTCGTTCCTGCGGCGCATAGCGTCACTAGTGACGAAAAATCTCAATGTCCGAGTCAGAAATGTGTATAGACATGGGTTTCCTTAAGTTTTTATATAAGTTTAATTGTAAAGACTTAACAATACATGCAAACCGCTATTATTGACTATCCGAAAAAAAGTTATTTTTGATAAACATTTTCCCTTCTTTAAAAAAAAAAAAACGATGATATACAAGGAAGGTGCTTTAAAATCTTAAATTAATTTTTTATTGAAAATTTAATCTAAAAAAAAACTTGAATTGAATTCAAGAAACCTAATTCAGTGGCCTAGCAGATATGAACCTTATTGATATAAAAAAGGAAAATCCAGACGCAGCAGCAAAAAATATATATAAATTATTTTGCCAACCGAGATTAACTTTTCACATATTTGATATACATATATAATAAAGGATTACATTGAAAACTATAAAAAGTAATTTTTACTCAACTTCTCTATTTTTTTAAATATTTTATTGGATGTACAAGTTCCTATTTAAAATTTTCGAGTTTAAACCACATTGTAAGATTAAA
Organism: Kuschelorhynchus macadamiae; assembly: GCA_030620095.1. Lineage (NCBI taxonomy): Eukaryota > Metazoa > Arthropoda > Insecta > Coleoptera > Curculionidae > Kuschelorhynchus > Kuschelorhynchus macadamiae. Next base: position 64,725 of record JAUTXW010004657.1, on the reverse strand, counting down.
AGAACCGCTAGAGGACACCAAATTTTAATACATGGGATATGAAGCAACTTGTTTATTATATTATTGTAATTAATTCTAAAATAAATAAGAATATGAATTAAATAATCATGATCATGCAAAATGTAGTTTAATATTATAAATTATAAAAAGAAACTTGAAAAATAGAAAGATTTCGTTTTCTTTTCATGGTATAAGGTTGGTAATTTTTGTCAAATCATTGCTTATTATGAAACATTTAGTAGTCAGAATTTTAAACTTCCTGAAACTGATATGATATCACATAGGTAAAAGTTTAGAAATTATAATTTAAATTACAAAAACAATGTTTTTTTTTTGTTTTAAATTAAATTTCAATGTTCACAAAAGCCATAAGTGATGTGAAAACTTTACAACACTTTTAATTACACTTATATAGTGTTGAGTTGGGTGTTTCATTCTAAAAACATTTTTTTATGCAATTTTTATTTTTTCACAATTTTGGAAGATCCGATACATTACTATGCGATTCTAACGAATGTAAATGACTTTTCGTATGTATAAGGCAAAAGATTTTTATCAAGAGTAACATTGAAAAAATCGGAACGAAATAGCTTGCAAGTATGGTTAAGTCAAGTCCCTCAGAGGGCTCTCGTTGCATATTTGTACTGTTTATGGAATTGGCGAAGTTATTACTCCTACGTTACGTCAAATTATGCATCGGTGTAATAATGTTAGTTTAATGATTAATGATATTTTTTATAGTTCTTATACACAGTGTATGTATACAATATATACTGAGATGCAGATTATACAGAAAAAATACCTAGTAATATTTATATTTACATATATATATATTTATTTTGGATAATAATGATATATTTTACAGTTTTTATACACAGTATATATGTATAGAATATATTATATACAGATTATTGTATGTTTAGTTTTTGTTTTATTATAAACCTGATTATATTTACTTTTGACAGAAATTTGTCTGATTTGGTATAATTCCCTATAAAATCTACTGAATTAAACTGTTGTGAAGTGAACTAGGGTCGCTGCTAAAGGAACTAGACTTTCGTAGATGAATTAAAAACAGAAAAAGAAGTAGGTTGCGTGTTTGGGAAGCGTGCAAGTTTAATGTGAGTCGCCACTACATTAACATGCTTTGTTCATGCTGAACTGGCTGGAAAAACTATAGTTGTGTCAGGTTGCATGTGAGATATCCAGAGTAACAGTTTGAAGTTGATTTCAGGCCCAGCTAAAACCGAGTTATTTTTTGTGTTTTGGCTCCTCTGGCTTTTTAAATCATCATTTTTGTTTTGCTTCTAAAGTCTTTACAGTAAAGAAAACACATAATTTGGCTGCAAAGGCAATTTGTTGCCGAAACATGTAAAGTGCTGCAGTAATGACAAAACAATTTCTTTCTGTTTATGTGTATTAAAAGTAAAATATATAGCTAGATATCACAGCCACAATTACTAGGCTATATTATCAGTTGAAATGCATATCACCATTATAAGGTGAACAGCAAACAGCAAAAGCTATGTCTTTTTTATGAGAGTATAATTCGAAGCCTTTTACTTTTTGAGATTAAGGTTTTCCATTAATGTACCCTTCAAAATGAAAAGATGTTCGTATGTCAGATATGGCAAGACATGTTACTGTGGACTTTGCTTTATTCCATAAATATTTTATCTCTTATATACCTCGTAACTGTCAGATTAAACCTGACTTTGATTTTTAAATATACAGATAGACAATCTTTGCCACATTGACAAAAATCATTTTCTGCAAAAAAAATAAAAATATTAACTTTTATTGCACTATTAGAACCCTTTTTAGTATACTACAAAGACATACTGATTATTTGCAAATACTGTTTCTCAATGTAAATACTTAATAATAAAACTATTTTTTTTTATATAAAAACACTTTGATGTTTCCGATCTAAAAACATAAAGGACCCCGCACAATCCTTATGGGAAGTGGATTTCAGTCAATTTTCCTGAAAATGTTACAATTCTCGACATCCTGATCAAAAGGTTTTATAGGCACAACTCAATGTTGTGTCTATGAAACGATGTGCGAACTATGTGCGATAAGTTGGAATTTTGCCTTTTCCTCATTATACGCAATTTTTTTATTTTTTTGTTTTTACGTACTTAATACGCGTTCAAATAAGTCAGTTGCTTAGAATATGTGAGATTAGAAGTTACTCTATGTATTAGTAAAAATAAAATCATACAGGGTGTATCTGTTTTCCACATTGCGATGACTTTTGTTACATATTTGCCTCGCCTGAAACACTAAAATTCCAATTTTTTAAATAAGTTCAATTAAGCTAAAACAAACAGTCAGATTTGGCTAATTTTGTAATATGATTAATAAAATTAAATAAGGTTTAAAGAATTGTATCGAAAAGATTTATAAATACCTTTATGTAGCCGGTAAAAGTGACACCAATTAATTATAGAACGAACCTTGTAAGTAACTATGGAAATATAACTAAAATATAAATATACAATGTGGCCTATAAAATTATAGAGAAACTATGCGCCTAACGTAACATTAGGTTTCACTCATTTTAATATAATTATGCCTTTTTAAATATTACGATAAAATTTCACTAATAAGTCATTATTATTCAGGACGACATTTTGTAATACTCTAGTATCTAGAACTCTTATTATAAATATGGAGTTCCGTTTTTTTTAACTGTAAAACCAGAATGATAATTAATTTGTTTTGTATAAAAATATATTATATTATATCTGTTATTATTTACATTTCTATGTTTTTATTTTCTTTTTTAATAATTAAAATGTCACTTTTACCGGCTACCTACCTGAAATATCCTTGCAGTAAGCCTAACAGTTCTAAATTTTCAGGTGATGAATAGGTTACAAAACGTATATTAAAATTCATGGCCACGGTAAAGTCAGCTATTTACAAATCTTTTTGATACAATTATTTAGTCTTTATTAAATTTAAATAAACATAATAAATAATTATGCGAATTTGACTGTTTGTTTTAGCTTAATTGAACCTTTTGTAAAAATTGGAATTTTAGTGCTTCAGGTGCGGTCGAATATGAAACAAAATGACCGCAATGTGGGAAACAGTTACAGGTTGTATGAGTTTATTTTTACTAATACATACACTAACTTTTAATCTCAAATATTCTAAGTTACGGCCTTATTTGAAAGCTTATTAAGTAAATAAGAACAAACAATACTTTTATGAGGGTTGTAAAAAATAATAAAAAAATTCATAAAATAAGGAACAGACAAAATTCCAATTTTGACGCTCCCCATATCGCAAACTAGCCGCAAGTTTGAGTTGTGCCTATGAAAACTTTTGATCGGGGGTTTGAAAATTACAACATATCAAATTTTCAGGAAAATTGACTGAAAGCCATTTTCCGAAAGGATTGTGCGGGGTCCTTTCATGAACAGACAACCTGATTTTTTTTTTGTAGTTTTAGTAAAACGTTACAAGTTCTTTTTTTTGCAACACAAGTGTTTATATCGTAAACTATTTCTCAACTGTCCAGAACTTGTCAATTCCATTTACTATAATGTACTCATGAAAGTATTGAGACACAATAGTCAGGGCATCAAGCTACTAATTCTGGAAAAAAACTGCTTCAGAAAACTTGTTCAATCTAAGTTTAACCCATGTTAGATACTATATTTTGTGATCACATTCATTTGTATACATTAACATTAGTTACATAATACAGTACATATCATATATGATTTTTTATATTTTGTATTGTATATTACTGTAATGGAGATTCCCGGAATATTTTGCAATAAATACAATAAATAAATGAACTAATAAAAATAGTTTTATGTTTGGAGGAATACTGATTCTGTTACACAAAAATTTGTTAAATTTATATAATTTTAGTAACTTTGATAAACTCGATTTCTTTCAGTTGCTTATTATTTGCAAATTAGGTTATATGTACTGTGCTTATATATATGTATGTGCTAATGTATCAGTCTTTTTTGACACACAGGAAAATGTATAATCACAACTACCTTTAAATTAGTTAAGAGTTTTAGCTCGCGATTTTATCATATCAGATTTTTTGGATGATTCCTCTGTTCCATTTCATAATTATTTATTCCACTAATTTTATGCTTTTAATTTGACAGTGGGTGTAGAGGCAGCAACACGACACTTCATATCCGTCTACTTTATTGGATTCAAATTGTAAAGGATTTTGTAGACTGTTTAGTAATTAGTTGCAGGGATATCCGATCATGTAGAAGTTTACTGTAAAGGGTGATTGATTCAATTTTGACCACCGCCTTAACTTTCATATTTTTAAAGATAGAAAAATTATTTTTCTACCAAATTGTAGGGGATAAAATGTTTATTGCGATATATAAAACTCTTATACAGGCTGTCTAAAAAAAACAGGGTACGCATTGCATTTTTTCAAATGACACACTGTATATTTATAGGTATCTTAAAAGAGCTTTTAAAAAATACCATATATGATATGTTTTGCTTTGTTGGTTTTAGTTCATTTTATTTTTTGCATAGGTTTTAATATTTTCTGGTTGTTGACAATTTTTTTTTGCATTTTCAAAATACTTAGCTTGTTTTCATCGAAAAAAATTAGATATTGTATTTCTTTTCAATAAAAAACACAGAGTGAGCAAAAAGATATTTCAAAAATATATTTGATAAAATCATCATAAGAAATATGGAATAACAAACAACAAAATTTAAATTATATTAAGTTATAAATTGCCGAACGTGTTCGCCATTAATTTCGATGCATTTTGCATATATTCTTTTTAGTCTCTCAATAGCTGCCAAGAGACAACCCTGATTATTACTATTTAGATATTCTATCTCTTCAATAATTATTTCTTGATTTCTTTAGATTGTTAAATCGGGGTTCTCCTAGCTTGTCTTTCAAATAGCCCCACAAAAATAAGTCCATAACCGTGAGGTCAGGGCTATTTGGCGGACACTGAATAGGCCCATAAATTCCCAACCAAGTTGGAAAATGATCATTAAGTAACTGTGTCACTTCAGCAATATTTTGGCAAGGTGCACCATCTTGTTGCTAAATTATCTCATTATTTTCTTCTAAATTTTCTATTATTTCTGTAATTATATTAAAATGCCTATTGCCGTTTAATATAATAATGAAAATATTGGTCTTATTATCCTATTATTTAGTATTCCATCACAAACCAACATCAAACTTTAATTGGTGTTCGACCAGATCTTTGAACTTCTCTGACTGCTCGAGTATTTTCGGTTGCCCATAAATGACTATTTTTCCTGTCGATGCGTTGATCCATAACACTTTATTAAATAAATGATGATCTTGTTCTAGAAGATTTATCATTTGTGGAGCAAAATTTAAACGAGCAATTTTATTTTCTTCTGTTAGTTTTTGTAAACGTAAAATTTTATGTGGTTTGTATTTATGTTTCGATAATGTCTTCCATATTCTGTAATATGTTTTTTTTCAATATTTCTGTCGCTTTACGTACCGAAGCACCGCGTTTGCACTATAAAATAAGTATTTTTTAAGGTGAGAACTCCTAAAAAATTATTAATAGTTATCAATCAAATAAGGTACGCTAACAACCATTAGGTGGCAATCGGCAGCAATCGAGGGTTGTTAAATGAATGTAAGCCAAGGTTTGTTCATATTGCTGATGTAAAAAAGTAAACTTTTTAATTAAATTAAAACTTGTTGGTATATTATATTTTATGGAATATGATATCTATGCGGGTCTTTCAAACTGCAGATGTATTACAACAAATCGCGTCGCCAATATACTTGTGACGCATACCTAATGCGTCTACAGAATACATATAATTTTCCGAGTGGAACAATCGTACCGAATAAGCATAGTGTAAACTCTTTACCTTGAAATATATCAGTATGTTAAGTTCATTATTTCCATAGTTTTCATCGGCATCTCTATGGTCACCTTTTTTTTTTCAAACGATATTGATTCGTCACTTGCTTGTATATATTGGAAAACATGGAACAAATCTTTCATTTCCATAAAGCCTTCTGTATTGCGCTTGTGCTTTTCTTTTATTATAACCATTTTTAATAAAAACCTCTTCAATGTTCTGTTTTTCATCTTTCGTATGGCATGTTTATATATTATTAAACTTTGAAATGCAAGTTACGCATAGTTATAATATGATATTAAAACTAGCTGTAAGTATTAATAAAATAACCAAGGCCTACTACGAATATTTTATTTGATTATATACTTTGTATTTAGGAATAGTATAATACGGCCTAATATGATAATATTATTAATTTCAGCAAAATAGTTTGAAAAGGCATTTATGGTGTTTTTAAAGCTAATATTATATATATATATATATATATATATATATATATATATATATATATATATATATATATATATATATATATATCTGTTTAATAGAGATCATTTATTGAGCAAATACCCCGGAAAATACAAATATTTAGTAAATACGTTTGAGCTTTGTTTTTTCTAAATACTCATAATATTAAATTGCTTTGTTAGAAAATGAACTAGTTAAGCGTTGTGAAGTCCACATTCTATCTTTAAAAATATAAATATGCGGATATAAATAAATATCTCAAAAACCAACAAAGCAAAACATATCATATATGGTATTTATGAAAAGCTCTTTGAAGATATCTATAAATATACAGGGTGTGTCATTTGAAAAAATGTAACTTTGGCGTAGCCAGTTTTTTGAGCCACCCTATATAATAGTTTTATATATCGCAATAAACTACATTTTATCCCCTACAATTTGGAAAAAAATGATTTTCAATTTTTAAAAATAAGAAAGTTAAAGGGGTGGAGAAAATTGAGTCAATCACCCTGTACATTAAAAATTAAATCATACACCTAAGGTTCATAAACGAAGGCGTAAATTATATACGACGGAAAACTATAAAACATTCTTAAACTTCTTTTTAGCTAGAATAAAAAGGGGTTTTTGACATTTGACAATCCTTTAGAGAAATTTCATAAACTGTTGACATATGTGTAATATTTTTTTTCCAATTAAAACCGTATATTGTATTTTAATATAAAATAATTTATAAATTTAATATTAGTATATATTAGTATGACAAAAATATAATATTAAAAGAAGATTATTATAATAAAAAAAATATGCAACAAGAATCGTGGAAAATTGTTAATGATTTAAACTATTTAAAGGGAAAACAATATAGTCTCTATCAATTCACATGTATCTTCTGATGTTATGAACGATGTTTATTGCTCTATAGGCCAGCGCAAGCTTAGAGGTATGACAATTCTTTTAACATTTTTTTACAGCTGTCACAGACTGCCCTTCAAGCTTGAAGCACTAAGTCTTTGGTGTCGGTAAAAATGTCTGTTTAAAAAGGGTAATAGTGATACCATTATTTAAGGCAAAAGAACCTTCATTACCTTTCAGCTTTTGACCTGTCACTCTTGCCTACTTATCAAAGTTAATAGAAAAGTTCCTGAAAACACAGATGGTAAACACACAATTTTTAGGCATATATAAAATATTGTGTCTAGAGCAATTTGAACGTCAAGAATCAAAAAGTATCAATGATTTACATAGTTTGTATTTATACTCCAGCTGTTGGGACAAAAAATCAGTGATTAATTAAACGGTATGTTTGTTTATTCAAAAGTTAGACTGGGGGTCATGAAAAAACATTCTGACACTTTCGACCCCCTAAATTTGGAAATTGGGTACAAGAAGTTTGTTTTTGTACAATAACTCGCCCTCCTTTATATCATAAATTTGGTAGTATCAAATTCTCTACAAGCCATGAAAGCCCGCTTCAAATTAGATTTTTTGGCTCCAAAAGTAGCAGTTTTTAATGTAGATAGTCTATAGCATAATCACTAGGCCAAAAAATATCTTTTATGGGGTAATTAAACCTCCAACTTTTTTTTTTGTAATATTGGATGGCCAAAAAGTAGAAATATCTGTCAATTTTGTTGTTGCCACAACATAACCTTGTGTTGTCAATACTAGTACGTATTGACGTTAAATTATACCAATTATACCAAACATATTTTAGCAATTATTTAAGTTTAATTATAGAAATAATAGCTATATAAGAATGTCAGATTCTGAAATTTTAAGACAACAAAAATTGCATCTTTTTTTTAAGTTATGGAATCTTTAATCAATATTGTTAGTAAAATACATTTCCAAACTAAAAAAAAAAAAGAAATTTGTAGAAAACGAAATTTTTTGTTTCAAAAAGGGGCGCGTGTTTTACATGCCTATCTTAGATTCTTTTAATCTTTTAACAGAAAAATTTCGTGCCCAAGTGTTTTTTGATATTTACACAATCAGTCATAGGGTACGTATTTCTACGAAACTATGATTTGTTATCTTTGCATTTCCTTTTGGCTCATAAATTCTTACACTGATTGGCTCTGTTAATACTATTTCTACATAATTTGAAACAATTGATGATTTATCATATAAATGAAGAAAAGGCAAAAAACGAGAAATTATTTAGGTAAATTTCGGAAAAAATGTTACTCAAATTTCAGCTAAAAAACAAGTAAGAACTCAGCTAAAAAAGCTCGATTTTAAAGTCAAAAAGTACAAACTCAACCATAAAATCAAAAGAGAGGGTCGTATAATTGCCAATTCATTTTTACCCCATTATGGACAAATTATTATTTAGCCATATTTCCGTCTTTATACTGTAATAGAACTGTTATTTTGGCTTGCAATTTTGGCTAATTAGCCAGGGATTTTAGCCAACATCACAGTATTTTAGCTCATATATGATTATATGTGCTTCTTGGGTGACATGACAAGATAATTCAGTCTTATAATTTGAACCATCTTACACCGAACGGATTGCTGGTGCTTGAGAGGGCAGGGGAAAGGAAATCAGAGTTGCTCAGTTTCTTGACGCTTTGGTTCACTACAACGATTTAGATATTAGCGGATTTTTCCTGGAGTAACTGTAGATCGATTAAAAAGCAGCACTGGAAGCATAGTTCTACTTGAAATAGTCTTTTTCAAATAATCGCTTTAAGTTATATATGTGGCTATATTTAGAGACTCATCTAAACCTTTTTCTGACTCATAAAATACTAACCTTAGTTTCATTATTTATTCTTAAAACAATGTGTTTAACAAGGAAAAATTGCAAAGTCGGAATTTGCAATGTTTCTCTTAATTGTATACGACAATCATATACCATTACGGTTCCCTTCTGTTCAGCATCTTAGTTGATGAGCTCAATACTGTATAATGGCAAAAACATATTTAACAATTTGCATTTAAACTGAAATAAAGATACAAAATTTAGAAAAAGGACAAAACTCTTTTTACTGAAAAGCCTTGGTATACATTAGATGAGATCTATGACGCTAAAGAACTTGCCTTAAAAATAAAAATGGATTAAAACCTTTGAAATCGTAAATTAATATAATTAAAAACCACATAGTCAACAAAAAAATAATTTTTAGGAAATCTCAACTTGAAATATTTGCCATTAAAACGTCCTGGATTTTACTCGCTTTTAAAACGAAGCTAACTATTAATATGATAGCTCAATCAATAATATAAACCACCCTACAGAAACTGAGACATTTATTGTGTATTTGTGTAACAAACACCGATGACCGTCACAGTTAGCCAGTTGTCAGTATTATTATAATTTAAGACGTCATAGTAATTTCCGCGCATTTTACTTTATTTAAAAAATAAAAAAGTTTTCAACTTTAACTATCTATTTATCGCAAAATAAGCACTACGAATTAAGAGCTCATATTTCCTGCAACGTGTTTTTATACATAAACATACACTTAATGAAGTAACAAAATCTGTGCAAGTTCCCATTTCGGCTAGGTCTAAATTAAATAAAAATATGTCTAGTAATTGTGTTCACTCTTTTTTTGTTGTTGAAATTCTGAAAAAATCTACCCAAGTTGTTTCATTCTATTCAATTAGGCAACTGTTGCCTCTCCGAAGGTTCTGAAAATGACTAACTGGTCGTAGAGTTAATTATGTCTATTACGCACTGATACTATTAGATTTCATTTTAAATATATATTTACGTATATAAATATTGAAGTGTAATAAATTCTAAGTAATCTAAATTTATCTGATAAAGCAAACCATAACGGATTTAAGCATTTTGTTAAGGCAATTGATTTTTTTCGGATTATTTATAAACTCACAATTTCAACATTATTGTGGCGTTTTTTTAAGCTTTCAATTCAACTTAACTGAAATAAAACGAGTATTATATATTTGAAAAAGGTTTTTAATGTGTATTCTTTGTACAAATTATAGGTAAGATCTTTATACAAGTTATAGGTTAGAGATAGGGTAATGCACAATTTAATATTTGGAGCAATACGTATGCTAAACCTAAGTAACATACAAAATGTATAATGATAAGTAATAAAAAAAAAACAATTCATAATACAGTCAATAAAATCGAAAAAATAACATACATTTCCAGAAGACATTTTTTCATTGATTTTTGAAAAAGTATTTTTATTCTTTTTATATTGTCTGATAGACTGTTGTAAATTAAGATACCGTTATTTAAAATTGATTTTTTTCCAACGTAATGTTTGTGCTGAAGGTGTTGTTGTGTGGTCCCTTTTTCTGGTGTCGTAACTTTGTCGTGTATTGTGACGAAAAAAAGAAGAGTAATACTTGAATTCTTTTCTTTAATTATATGTATATATAAGTATGTATCAATATACATACTTTTAGTTTATAAATACTATTAAGATCGAAATAATTGTTCGGTTTGTAAACGTTAATTATGAGCCCCAGAAAAGGTGATTTGTCTAAATATTTTATTTTGTAATTTTTGTAATGGCTTTAAAAGTGGTAAAATTAGCAGATCCTCAAATTGAAATTAGGTACTGTAATTTTGAATATACTAATAAATAATAGATACTTTTTAGATATTAAACTGGAATACAATTTCGAGCTTTATATAATATACCAATTAATATTGATGAAGTATTATTTGCTAAATGCTCAAAGTGTTTTTTCCAATTTAAATTTTCATCTAGATAAAAGCCTACATTCTTTACTGTCTTAGTGTATTTAATATATTTTTCTGTGTCGAAGGCTTTACGCAGATCCAGTATAGTATAGAATACCTCCTTTTATTGGCAAAGTTACGTTGAATATTAATAATAACATCAATATCTGCAATTTTTGTGCCTCTAAAGCTGTGAAATATATACTGCCCAAGTATGGGCTAAAATGCTGTGATATTGGCTAATATCCCTGGCTAATTAGCTAAAATGGCTAGCCAAAAACAGTTCTATTATAGTATAAAAACGGAAATATGGCTAAAGTGGCGAATAATAATTTGGCCATAATGGGGTAAAAATAGTCAATTAACAATTATACGACACTCTCTTTTGATTTTATATTGGGGTTTATTAGCCACTTTTTGACTTAAAATCGAGCTTTTTGAGTTGAATTCTGACTTGTTTTTTAGTCGAAAATTGAGTTAACATTTTTTTCAGAAATTTATTTAAATTTCTCATTTTTTGCCTTTTCTTCATTTATATAATAAATCATCAATTGTTTTAAATTATGTAGAAATAGTATTGACAGAGCCAATCAGTGTAAGAATTTATGAGCTAAGAGGAAATGCAAAGGTAACAAATCATGGTTTGACGGTTGGTAGGGACAAAAAACCCTTTCAAAGGAATTTTTACTGTTAGAAGAATCTAAGATCGGCACTTAAAACACGTGCCCCTTCATGAAACTAAAAATTTCGATTTCTACAAATTTTTTTTTTATTTTTTAGTTTGGAAATGTATTTTAGTAAGAAAATTGATTAAAGGGTTCATAACGTAGAAAAAAAACATGCATGAAAATACGTATTTATAGGTAGGAAGAATATAGTAATGGCTGCTAGGAAATTAGTTTAATTTTAATTTCAATCATGGCGGATCATAAAAAGCTTTGGGCTATTTTTTAAGTTAATATTACTTGAAATTGGCCACTTTTTACGCAAATATTTATCAAATGGCAATAATTTACAAATGTAAAAAATGGCTAATTTAAGACCCAGGAGCCAGCCTATGATGTGTGGTGAAATATTTAATCTTTATTAGACGTTTTGTATAGTAAATAATTTATATTTCGTCAAAAATAAGCGAAATAAAACTACCCAATTTTAGTTTAATTTTGAAACAAAAATACGATAATAAAAATTTCATGGCTAGAAAACAAACCAAGAATCATTTTCCAAAATTCGACAAATCTCTGGGCTTTATGTACATTTTATAGCTAACTGTTAGACGAAAAAGCTCATCAGCTAATTTGTGTTTCTTGGGTGGCTTAAAACTAATATTTTTTTTGATTCCAAAAAACACCATAATTTTAAATTGATTATTCTTTCTAGAATTCTTGAAAATACAAGGAGAACAGAAATAGGTCGATAGTTGTTACAATCAAATTTTATAAAATGCAGCAGTATTAATATCACTTTAGGTTTACCAATTTTTAGAATTTTAACTGAAATATCATAACCCGTTGCTTTTTTTGAATCAAGTTCGTCAATTACATATTATTTCGGCATTTGTTATTATTGAATTTAAACTATTCTATATTGTTTTTTGATTTCCAGACATGAGCTTAAGATCACAAGTAGTTAGTTCTGTTTTGTATTTCATATTTCATTTTACTAGCTTATTGTATTTTAAATACTTTTCTTTATACATAATATTTTCAGGAAATTTCTTCATTTTTTGATGTTTATCTGTATTGTAATATAATGTATTATAATCATTTTAGCTATTATTTCAGAACACCACGGTTTATAATCCCCTTTTACTTTAAATTTTGATTGTTACGATGAAACTTCAAATATACGTAGAATTTCTTCATATAAAATATCAGGATCTTGAAAATATTGTTTTCTGTTATTCAGTAAGAGAAGCTTCTTCTTTTAGCTTCATTTGTTCTTATATGGTCTATTAATGATGAACTGTGACATGTTTCTCTTGATGGTGTATTTGAATTTCATAAATGGAAATTGTTGACCTATAAATTTCCAAAAGCCTTTTTGAGAATGTGATATTTTTCAAAACATCAATATTCGTATCAGAAAGGGAAAATTAATCAAAATATTTAACATTTAAATTTTCCAGTTTTTTTGTCAAAAAAATAAGAAATTATTTTATTGGAACGGATGGTGGTTTGTAAAATTGTATAGTTGAGATTTTTTATTTGAACAGCTGAATACGCAATTTCATATTTAATTGTTTAAATAATTTCGAAATGTAGTTCTTTTTTCATAAAAGTGCCTAATCCTCCACCCGTTTTTTCCCTTGTTGCGTATACTACCTCAATAATATAATATTTCTTCTCATTTTGTTTCACCCAAGTTTCAGTGATGACTAATACATCAATATTCTTTTTGCTGCCGGTTATTTCCACTTCTAATTTATTTTTTATATATCTGGCATTCTTGTATAATATTTGTGTAATTTATATTTTCGTTTACCTTTGAGATTTATAGGACATTCTTCGCTGTTTGCTTCGTAAACATACGCTTTGTAATCTTACTTTACTTTTCCAGGAAATAAACTGCAAGCGATCTAACAGATATGACCGAAAGAGTATATTGGCCTCAACAGTCTCCTATATTCCCTGTAGAATATATAAAGTTATTTCCAAAAAGCTTCCAAAAATTGGATGATGACAAAGTTACACTTAATGACATCATCAAGAACAGTAATTCGTTTCCTATCGAGTTTCCAGTGAAAAGTGTAAAATGTGAATATCTTCTTTCTAAAGGTAGGTTTGTATGCTACGGTGAGAACAGGAGATTTCTATGACTTCCATCTAATTTAATTTTACATATGCATTCCATGTGCATGATGGCATTTAGTTTTAGTTATAAAATAACGAGAGTTGAAAAATTCTTTCCCTCAAAGACACATCTAGTGGAAACCAGGAAATTTCTAGGATGTAGACTTAATTAGTATACCATTCGTATAGGTACGCATAATTATAATGTAAAATTACATCATTATTGTATTGATAGTTACAAGAAGTGATTCCTTGTGAGCGGTATAAAATTGGCAATAGTTTGTATAGTTCATAACGCCGGAAATATATAACTTCAGAAATAGAGGGTATTTAGAGTAAATGGCCAAAATCAATTTATTTTTAATTTTAAAAAAGAGACCAGAAATATGTTGAAATTTTGCTTGAAGACATAACTTTCTGCACTATTAAACTTATATCTTCGTTTACAGTAGTGTTCCTACAAGTTTGAGGCAAGTATTTTCAAACTAACTTGTTTTAAACTCGATATGTTATATTTGGAATTAACCTTTATAAGGTTTATTTAAACGCTAGTCTTTTTATTTAGAATTTCATATTCAAATAAGTTAGAAAATATTGAATATACTTTGCTCCGTTGTGATTTTTTGATTTACCACACTATTAATTACCTAAGTAAATCTCATAAAAACATCCCCTAATAAGCACATCGTATAGGAGAAAAAGATTTTTTTTAAAATCATTAAAACTACAGTATCCAGTAGGTCTTATGGCAAAAATTGGAACTTAACATTAATTATTATTATTATCTGAGAGGACCGCAAAAAAACTGGCCAACTGTCAGTCTTAACTTTTTTTACTTGACTGCCTATGCAAAGCACGGCCAGACGCACAGCAGTGGCGGCTATTCAGGTGAAGTAGGTGAAGTGCTACTTCACCAGGAAAAATAAACAAGCAAACATCTAACTATATTTATTATATATTTCTTAAAATTTAAGTTTTTACATTCATTTATTAACCTAATTGGCAAAAAAAAATAAACTGTACATCTCGAATAAATATTTTACTTGACCACAGGCAGCATGTGTTTTTAAAACTTTCAATCGAACTTTATTATAACAACTATAACAGTGACGCAAACCACGTCGACTTTTTTGCTATGTTTAGTTTACATGGAAGAATAATGTTAACCAGCGCCGTACAACGCTCTCGGTGAATTGCTAACGCAGTACACTACACCCACGTGTCGTTCGGTTTGGGGTCGTTGTTTACTTTTATTTTCGCGGATTACGCTGCAACCGGTTAATTCCTTTGCAGTTTGCTTGACAGTTTTGTGTTATATTTATTTATGGTGATGTTACACCTTTATTTGGTATCGGGTTTATTAATTTACATTATTGATGAATCCGATCACGGATGTGGTTTGCATTTTGTTGAAAACTCCATTTAATCGATGGAAGGAACAAGATCAGAGTTTTAATCATCATCCTGGTTTTCCGCGTACAAGTGGTTATGTAGTAGTCAAATATTACAAAAATTGTATTGCTGGCCTTCTTTACTAGTTTCCAATAAATATTCAGTGTGGAATAAGGAAGGATTTGCTATTATGTTAAATATATGAAGGTCTTTACATAAACATGAAGACTCGGCGGAGCATTTAAAATGCGATTTAATGCTAAAAACATTTGTAGAAAATCAAAGCACTATAGCTGACTTTTTAAAAGAAAATGCTGAACTATATAAAATACATTTTAACGAAAACGTCCGATTAAATAGATTATTTATGTGCTTGGTAATTGACGCAGTTTTGTACCTTGCAAAACAAGAGTTAGTCTTTCGCGGCCATGATGAGAGCAGCGAGTCAATAAATAGGGGGAATTTTAAAAAACTTTGAAGTTTATTTATATCGAGAAGTTCCCAAGAGCTAAAAGATCATTACGAAAAAACTATTCAAAACGAAATAATTGATTGCATATTGCGTTTCTGATTATTTAAATTATAGTGTAAAAAATAAAATAATAGACACACAGTTTTTTCTGTGCAAGTGGATGACACCACTGATATTACGCAAACGTCCCAGTGCTCCATAATTTTAAAATACGTTAATTCAGAAGGTACAGTAGTCGAGAGATTCTTAGGATTTTAGCTCTGATAGAACGTCGAAGAATTTATATTCTCTATTGGATCAAATTTTGGACCAATTTGACTATAAACATAAATTAATAGGGCAATAATACGATGGCGCAAGTGTGATGTCTGGCCATCTAAATGGCCTTCAAAAAAAGAAAAAGCGCCGCAGGCTGTATTTGTCCATGGTCTTGCGCATCGTCTTAACCTTGTGATACAGCAAAGTTTAAAAATATTTCTAAATGTCAAATTTTTTTTGCAAGCCTTAGTGGTATTCCCCCTTTTTTTCATCACTCAGCCAAATGAACGTATGCTTTTACATCTGCATCTACGAGGCGTATACCAACAATTACAGAAACTCGTTGGTCTTCAAATTCCAAGTTAGTAAATGTGATTGTTCAAGTTGCGTTCTTCAAAAAAAAATCGCTTGACATTCATTTTTGCATATCCGATATAAAACGCTGTCGTGAGGCGCTCTGTAAAAAAAGAAATGAACATTTTTTTAATACCATGTTTGATAAAGCAAACTCTATTACAGAAATAAATCGTTACAAACGTGAGCTTGCTAAGCTTTCATCTGAAGAAATTAGGGCTAAGTATAGAACCCTTTTTTATGAAATATTGGCCCATATTTTAATGGAAATGACACTAAGCTTTCAAGACTGTGAAAAACTTATATTTTTATGTTTGGCAGATTCTGCTAAATTTTCCGAATATAGTTTAAATTTTCCGACTGGCCCGTCTGAAAATTCGTTACAGTTATATGGGGAAATATTTTCAAAAAGACTTAAAAATGAGTTTGGTCTTATTTTTGCCAATGACAGTAATTGGAATATATCGCTGAAAGAGCAAGTGAAAAAAATTAATGAAAAAAAAGATATATTAACCAAAGCATATAAAGTGTTTTCCCTTATTTTGACAATACCTTCGACAAGTGCTTCAGTGGAAAGAAGTTTTTCTTGCCTCAAACGTGTAAAAATTTAAGAAATACAATATCTCAAGAAAAACTTACATCTCTAAGCAATATTTCAATTCAAAAGGAATTTCTGGAGGAGATTAGGGTAACTCATCCGTTTTATGAGGATGTTATAAATAAATTTGCTGCTATGAAGGATAGGAGAATTGATTTAGTATACAAAATTTCGTAATTTTCGTATACAAAAAAGTCGAAAAAAATATTCAACCCCCTTCCACATATAAAAAAAATTCTGGAAAAAAATTATTGCGATATTTTCTTGCTTCATTTGCACTTCACTTACTTTTCACCTGCGAGTCGCCACTGACGCACAGTGATCAATTTTCCAAAATTACGATGACATAATTCTGCGCAAATAGCTTTTATTGATGATTTTTAATACTACACTTTTATAGTAAAAAACGCAATTTTAATAGTGACAAATTTATCGCAATAAGAATACAATACATTGTATTGCAATATTGCAGAAAATACAGAGTTAAGAAAACCGATTTATAAAACGCTCTGATATGATTCTTCTGGTATTTTTAAAAGACACAATACATATGTAGTAGATTTGTAAATGATTATATAAGATTTGTTTTAAGTCAATAAAGTATCCACTAAAATAGTTATAGTCTGAAAGTTTAGATTCTGTATTTAATCTTACAAATCTAGCCTGAAACAAAGTGAAACTTTTTCGGGGCTTGAGCCGAACACAGAAAAAAAACGTAAATACGGCTCTTGATAAAAACTCATATTTCAAAAAAGATATACTTACAATTTCTTCGTCTTTTATGGCACACCAAAACAATGCATGTTTTAACAGTAATTAAATTCTTTTAGAGTAAAATGCACTGCAATAACCGCCCTACGGCCCGATACACTCTCCTGCTTTCGCTGTTGCCTTTATTACCAGAGCAATTATTCTTGTTTGCAATAGTTACATGGGCCGTTCTCATGGAAACCTCTGATGTAGACGATTCTCACACTGGCAATTTGAAGAAATGCTACCGTTTTTGCCTATGCAGATTCCCAGGCCTGATGGTTTCATTCTGTTTTAAAATAATTTTATAAAGCATTCTCTTTCTTAACTTCTTACTGTAAAAACGTATATTTGAAATAGAATTGTTTTTTAAAAATAAAGTTAATTTTTCAAAATACTTAAGTGGCGCAGCCGGTGGGATAGGACCGTGGTAATTGTTTCGATCGTCCGGACGAAGTTGCTGCGTGAGGTTACAGCCCTTTGGCTGAACCTACAGTGAACTGCATAAGAACAGGATCAGAAAGGGAGAAGAAATCCAATTGTAAGTGCTTTTTCTTTTTGCCCTTCCTAAACCATGTGAATAAGGATTTTTGGTTAGGGATAATTTTAGGGACAGTGCATCGAGCACAGTAGTTTAAAATTCCTGTTTATTGAAGACGCTTGAAAATTTTAATAATACATTTTTCAATTTTGCCTTATATTTTAAGAGTAAAATATAAACGAGAATACCTCTACTAAAAAGAGTGCATGATGCATCAAAAATAAAAGGTATTATTGTACTAAAAAAATGTATGGTACACGAAAAACAAACGTTATTTTTGTAGATTTACTAATATAAAAAATTAAATGAAAATTAAGTATTTCAAATCAATTTATGAATGAATTAGAGGAAATAATAATAGTTTAAGTTCTATTACGTTAAGCTCTGAAACGCAGAAGCCAAAAGAAAACCAAAATATGAAAGCAGTGTTTCAGGTCAGCCCAAAATTAACTGGGAAATGTTTAAGAATAAAATAGAAAATATGAGCAAAACAAATTAAGCCGTTTGATGACGACAGTAATATTTTAAATTTGTCAAAAGATGTGACAATTTAGTTAGCAAATATAAACCATTAAAAAATCACGATTTATATCAACATATATTAGACTGTATCCATGTTTGGCAACATTGTTGAGTTAGATACTTATTTAGTTCAAGAATTAACAAAAACAAGACCCTACAAGGGCGAAAATTTAATAAATTTTGGTATTTAGTAGGTTTCAATTAATAAGAAGTAACGTAGTACTAAGAATCAGTAACGATGTAAATTTAAGTATAGACCAAAAACTGTGTCATAAATTATTATGATAAAACTACTTTAAACACTTTTATTGCAGGGTGTACTGGTACACTAAAAAGTAATATAGCAAAGAATGCTACAGATAGCGGAACAGAATTTAAAAACAAGACTAGACCAAAAAAAAAACTAACCCACAAGTAGAAAGATTCCATTCTTCCCTGATAGAGCCTTATAGATGCTTAAAGGAAGAAAGTAAAAATTTCACTCCCGCTCAATTAATGAAAAGAGTAATCCTTACAACAACTCTATCCACAGCGTTACCAAATAGACACCATTTAAAATAATGAAAGGTCATATAAATAATACTGACCCTTTTGATCTTAACGATCATATAATAATTTCGAGTTATGTACAAACAAAATGTAAAAATTCTCTATAATAAAATTTAAAAGATAAACGCCAACGCTAAAGAAAAAATAATCTCAAAAATAAACGAAAATCGAAATGACCCCCAGAACTCCCTGTGACTATCCCTGTATATATACAAACTAAACTTAGAAATAAAGACTGTCCAAAATTTAAAAAATGTAACATAAAAAACCAAACGCATATTAAAGTAACCACGGACAAAGGTACTTACCACAAAACCTAGTAAGGATATCCCACTCTCCCTATTTAATTCAATTGGGTGGTCTTATAGACCTAGTAGGAAAAGCAAATAAATGGTTATTCAGTACTTTCGACGCTCACGACGGCGAGCGTTTTGATAGAGCAATTAAAAACCTAGAACAAAACCAGAAAAAAACATCAGTAATTGCAGAAAAGAAAAACAATGTCTCAGTCAAGTGGTTTAATACAGTGAAAAAATTGCTATGATTACACGTGTTTTGCTAAACAAACAGGCATCATCAGTTCTAAAATGCATTAAGACCCTAACAGTAATGTATTTAATAAATTAAGCATTAAAAAGTCTACCTTAAAACTAAAAAAACATGTAAAATATATAAAACTTGCACATACAACTACATAATTAGACAAACACTAAAGCGAGGTTATGTCTTCGAACAACTAATAAATAAAAATATTATAAAAAACTATGTCCATGGTAAGGATGGAACCCTAAACTTCGATTCCCAGATCAGTACCATAAATGCGAGAAATATTAAGTGAACCAAGAGTCATGTATAATAACAACGAAATACCAAGTTTTAAAGACATACTCTCGTACTACCAATGCTTAAGCACACAAGTAAGTTTTTCAAATAGAAAGGTAATTTTTCATGTATTCATGTCCCTATAATTATGCTCGAAAGCTTTACCTTCTATCACCTTTTTCCTGTAATCCAAAATCAAAAAATATTTGTTCCCAAATATCCTTACCTGGCACGCACAGAAGAAAAAAAACACACTTCAAAGAAGTTAGCTGTCCCTTGTAGCCAGTAAAAAAAGAAAGAATATTTTCAAAATGCAGAACTGACCAATACACCGAAATTGACCATCTTATACTACTTAAAATGACATTTGCAAATGACATCAGTGGCAGCTCACGAGTGAAAAACTAAATGAAGTGCAAATGAAGCAAGAAAATATAATTTTTTTTTCCAGAATTTTTTTATATGTAGAGGGGTAGAATATTTCCTTACGACTTACCTAAATTTTGCATACTAAATCAATTCTCCTATCCTTCACAGCAGCAAATTTATTTATAAAATCCTCATAAAATGGATGAGTTGCCCTAATCTCCACCAGAAATTCGTTTTGAATTGAAATATTGCCAAGAGAAGTAAGTGTTTCTTGAGATATTGTATTTCTTAAATAAATTTTTACACATTTGAAGCAATAAAAACTTCCACTGAAGCACTTGTTGACGGTATTGTCAAAATAAGGGAAAACAATTTATATGCTTCCGTAAAAATATATTTATTTTTATTAATTTTTTTCACTTGCTCTTGCAGCGATATATTCCAATTACTCTCATTGGCAAAAATAAAACCAAGCTCATTTTTAAGTCGTTGACTTTTTAAAAATATTTCCCCATATAACTGTAACAAATTTTCAAACGGGCCAGTCGAAAAATTTAAACTATATTCAGAAAATTTAGCAGAACCTGCCAAACATGAAAATGTTTTTCACAGTCTTGAAATCTTAGTGTCATTTCCATTAAAATATGGTCCAATATTTAATAAAAAAGGGTTCTATACTTAGCCCTAATTTCTTCAGGTAGAAGCCTAGCAAGCTTACGTTTGTAATGATTTATTTCTGTAATAGAATTTGCTTTATCAAACATAGTATTAAAAAAATGTTCATTTCTTTTTTTACAGAGCGCCTCAAGACAGCGTTTTATATTGGATATGCAAAAATGAATGTCAAGCGATTTTTTTTGAAAAACGTCAACTAGTATGTATGTGATTGAGAAAATGTCATTAAACACTAATGCCAGAAACGTGAATTCAAAATCGTTTATCTCACCTAAAAATCCTTTCGCAAGGCGGATGGATTTTTCATTAGATTTGTCACAGTTTGTAATAAATTCAAAGACGTCTTTTAATTTATTCCAGTCTCGAACAATCACATTTACTAACTTTAAATTTGAAGTTGTAACAACATCATAAATAAATATAACACAAAACAGTCAAGTTAACTGCAAAGGAACTCATTGGTTGTAGCGAAATCCGCGAAAATAAAAGTAAACAACCATCTGCGTTGTCATGGCAACATAGTAAGAAAATCGTAAACTAAGCATAGCACCTCCAACAAAGTCAAAGCGGTTTGCGCCACTGTTATAGTTGTTATAATAAAGTTTGATTGAAAGTTTTAAAAAGACATGCCGCCAACGGTCAAGTAAAATATTTATTCGAGATGTACAGTTTATTTTTTACCAATTAGGTGAATAAATGAATATAAAAACTAAAATTTTAAGAGATATATAATAAATATAGTTAGATGTTTGCTTGTTTATTTTTCCTGGTGAAGTAGCACTTCACCTACTTCACCTGAATAGCCTCCACTGAACGTCATCCATATAAGACAAGGAAAATCACTTTTAATGCCAGAAAACTAAATTACTAACTTAAAAACAAGAAATACCAAACGCCAAATATTACCAAAATTACTTTCGAAGAGATCTATCGTCTGGACCTGGCTAATAAAGTTCACTAATTGAACCATTCGTACCGGACTACTAATATGGAATCGAATAACAGTGACTAATTACCTCATGACATGAAGATCCAATAGTCACACTGGCAATTTCAAGAACTGATACGTTTTTGCTAATGCAGATTCCCAGACCTGAAGGTTTCATTCTGTTTTAGAATAATTGTATAAAGCATTCTCTTAACTTCTTACTGTAAAAACTTATATTTGAAATAAAATTGTTTTTTTAAAAACAAAGTTTAATTTTCAAAGTACTTAAGTCGATTCTCTAACTCGTTATATGCAGGTTATCAGATTAATTCTTCGATATTTTAAATAAAGCTTTTTGTAATTTTGTCACCTTAATTTCTGGAATGAGAGATCAAATGAATAAGCGGCATTTCGCGAGTGTTCTTTGCTATGTTTGCTTTAAAAAAATGAAATGGCGAAAGTAGCGCGCCATTTTGTCCAACATTAAAAAATTATATTTCGAAAAATCATCGTAATAAAGAGCTCATTAAGGCGATTCGAAGTATGTATATGTAGTATTATAAGTAAATATTTCAAAAAATAATCTAGTATCACTTAAAAGTTTAAGCAGATTTTGTTGTATCACCCTCTAAATATACAGTCAAAGCTATGGTGACAGTATAACAGGGGTCAGCTGGGGTCATGAGATACACGGACAAAATAGGTATAAAAAGTCGCCTTTTAGTTAGGTAGACAAACAAACAAAATGGTTATAACGAAAATTACTGTGGTCTATCCGAATATTTTTAAATTTATTTAAATCATTTTTCGTTGTGTAGTAATCAATAATTTGTTTCGTTTTTTAAGTTGTATCTGACTTTTTTTTATTACCTTTAAGTGTGGCAGAAGTTGACTTTACTTTACGATCAACTCCAATTTATGGATAAGAACTAAATATATTTAAAAGCTTTTAAATAATAGGGGTTTACGTCGTTCTTATTCTTAAATTGGAGTTGATCATCCGGGACAAACTCACTTGTACCACACTTAAAGTTAAAAAGAGTCAGTTGCAATTTAAAAAGGGAAGTTTTAAATGAATTTTAATCGCATATTTCAGTGATAAATTTTATTCTAAAGTTCGAAATTAAAGAACGGGTTGAGGCTAACCTTTAGTCTCACAGGAATTGAACTTTTTAATCGAGTGCAAAAATGAGAAGGTGACCAAGTCGATTCGATGTATTTTTTTTATGTATGCATCCCGATTACTCCGGGTTGGTTTGACCAATTTGAATGAATTTATTAGGAAGTTTTCAGAGAAGTACCTAAGTGGTCCCAAGCAAGCATATTGATCAAAAATGACGGAATGGCGCGGGCAAGGTTACCAAGCGACTTGTAATTCCGTTATCAAGAATCTTAATTTCTCGGCTCCTGGCAATGGGATTAATAAATTGAAAATTGCCTTCATAGTTAAACCAAAGTTTACTGAATATAAGATAAGTTCCCGCACTTCGACGAAAATTCCGATCTACCTATGTCAACGCTTGTTCCTTTGGTTTAACATTAATTGTTGCTTACTTTGCTGACCCATTTTATTGGAATAGTAGATACAGGAACAAACGTAGATCTATTAGTTGAAAGCTTTACCTGTTCGTTTGCTTCATTGACATTATTTGCTTATACTTATCGCCGGTCTCTCTGATACCTACATGTCCTCTGATATTATGATAAATAAAACATCCTTGATGGTTTTAGCCGAAAGCCTTTTAACCATGGTCAATTTGGTTTAGTTTTTTTAATATCTTATGATAGTTATCTGTTTTCTCGTGTCTTCCGGTAGACCTAAAAAAACACTACTCTCTCCTCCGATTGCTTTCCCGCTGCTCACAAACTACTACGCAACGTTGTCACCTCTATCTCGTGTCGCTGCTAGATATGTGTAAAACACAAACCGTTCTATAACACCTATACCATTCCCCTCGCCGCAGCTGGTTCTCGGCAGTCCACCGTTTTCAGACGTGCGAGGCGCTTGTGTGTACACAGTGGATTTTGTTTACGATTAACATATTGTCGGTTGTTTGTACGTGGTACACCAATAAAATGCCCGTCGAATATTGTTCTGTGGATAGTTGTTTTTCAAAACGAGGAGGTGAACCAGGGTAGGCACCTACCTATTTTGGAATATAAAATTATAACATTATAATTTTTGTGCAATTTTAGAAATATTATGCAGATATCAAGCTTGGAAGTCGCATTTAGGGTTTACTGGGGACCACAAATATGCAGACATTAATTCTGAGTTGTCCTATCAAAAAAAATTAGGATTTGCAGCCGTTATTTTACGGACGAAAGCTTTATGTCAGCCTTAAAGTAACGCCTCCAGTACATTGCGATTCCCACATTATACCTATCCAAAAAGTAGCTAAAATTTGGGGGTAATATCTCCAGTGTATCTGATTTTTCCGGAAAAAATCCGAAAAACTAATTTTTAAGGAATTTGTTTCATAAATAGTGTATGAGCGCTACTGGTTTTAAAAATCCGAGCCGAAGACGAGGATTTGTACTTCCCTCGTAAAAGGGAAGTATTGTAATAGTGAAAAATCACCCTCCGAGATTTTTTCAGATATTTACGTTTCAGGGGGTCTCTAGATACCGACAAACATGTTTTCTCCATTCCTTCGGTCTCTGTCTGTTCTCGGTATAACTAGAAAACTAGGTAATTATCCCATTGACTTCAAAAATTAATGGTCATTATGAGATAATCTGGTAACATTTTGGTGAAAATCCAAAATGGCTGTAAAAATGGCGGCCTAGTAAATTGTTAAAAAAATATTACTAAAAAACTACACCTCAAATTTTGCACAAAGTCTTACGTAGTAATCGATGGGTAGAATTTTGATACGAATCCGAGATGGCGTAAAAAAATGGCGACCTAATAAAATATTTAAGTAAGAATTGATTTTGGTTTAGAAGTTAACTGTTAAAATTGTGAAACGAATATAAGATGGCGAAAAAAAATGGCGGTTAAATTATTACTTCTATATCTCTAAGAGATGGAAAACTATAATATCGACAAAAAGAAAATTTTTTTTTGTCGCTAAATTGATTTAAAACGACCCAAAAAGTGTAAAAACATAAATTCGGCGAAATCCATTTTCTGTCTGTCTGTTAGTTTATATGATAAATTTCAAAGGAATAATTGTGCTATCGAGTTTAAATTTGGTATATAGGTATTAATCCATAAGGTATTGAGTAAAATCGGTTGAGAAGAAGGGAGTGAAGTGGGGGATTAATTGATAAAAAACCAACAATTTTTTGTTAATAATTCCATAATATGCCTTTTTTATAGGTTTTGGGGTATTCAGATTTGAATCATAACATTTTGGTAAATAATAAGGGATAAGGGAAATAATAAATATAAAAGAGTTTTGTCTTGTTCTTGCAAGAACAAGAAAATTGCAAGAGTCTTGTGAAACACTACATATGCAACTTAAGTCCAATTTGAAAAATATGTCTATCTGCAAAATTCAAACCACAGCAACTTGAAATGGTGAATATACAGGGGGTCCCATTAAATTTTGACTAGGGAATATCTCAGTTGATGTACAAAATAGAATAAAATGTCATTCATAAGATACATGGTCTTAGCATAGCTTTGATCATACACTTCAGCTCACAATTCACAAAGCCATAGCAAACCAAACTTCTTTTCTTTTTTTAATCAGATATCCAGTGCATTTGTTGTATTTTGGAAAGTTTATTCGAAAAGTGGTTTATTTATTTATATTTACTTATACATGGTTTTATTGGTTTCCAAGTTGTCCATGCATACTTCAGAATGTGTACTCTTTAGCACCCTGTATAAGCTAAACCAAAAAAGATGATGTTTTCGAATTGGTCTTTAAACAAGCTTACCAAAATAAAACGAATATACTCTGTGTCTTATTAAAAAAAGAAAGATTGGTTTGCTACTGTTTTGTGAGTTACCCTGTATGATATAATGTTTAAATTATGCACCTCATGGATCGCATAGAAAGTTCTTAAGACACTATGTCCATTTTCGGACACCAACCGGGATGTACTCTGTTATAAACAAATAATATTAAGAATGCATTTCTTACACTGTTATAACTTTTATAGTTTACCAATAAAAAAATTTAAAACAAAAAGGAACATGGTTTTGTATTACCGGCTTAATTTAGCTAAAACTTCTACTCTGCATTAAAAATCAATATTCCAGGAAGGGAAATATTTACGTATTCGGACACCAGAAAGTACCTTTCGTAAACGTTAGAAAAATCTCGGCTATTGCATTATGACACGGCAATGTTATAAACATATAATATTATACCATTTATAAATCAAACAATGCAAAAAATGGTAATGCTTTTCGACTGTGATATTTTTCTTTTCTCCATCTCGTACGAATAGTCACGTCCATAGAACGGATTTTTTAAACATCAAATTAATTTCCTTAAATTTTTATTTAAATTAATGACTGTCGGATACTAGTAATAAATATTAAACTTTATTACTATTATTATTTTACAATCGAACACCGCCTGACATCGCCTTCCCCACAATATGCAACTGAGGAGAAAACGATTACATTTTTTATTTTATTACTCTAATCTCCCCTGAAAGTTTTTTGTTCAAGGCGGCGCGGGCTTTGTCCAAGTCGGCAGGCTTGTCTAGCCCGTTCGACAAAGTTCCGACTCGGAGTGAAGGAACTTATATATTATATTCAGTAAACTTTGGTTAAACGATTACCTTTCATTACATATCGCATACATTGTATGTGCATAAAATAGCGCTACTTGGACGATTTTTTTGCATTTTAACCCCTGTTTATGTTCTATCTGCAAGGTAAATATCAAATGTTCGGACTCGTAACATGTAACAGCAATTTTCGTATTGCTATTTCGTTTGTCTACCTAAAAAGCAAATTTTTATACCTATTTCGTTTGTGTATCCCCCTTTTGTAGTCCTTGCATCATCGCTCCGCCTAATAGATTTTCATTATTTGTCTTGATGGAAATTTAGTGCGGCAAGATTATTGCTTTGCCTTGCTATATTTGATAGATTCGTTTGTAATAGAGCCAATGTTTCCAAGGATAATGTATAAGGGGCTCCAAAAAGCCACTCTAATATTAAAATCTTGCTTTGAATTTACTTTTAGGTGCTTTTACCTTTTTTTTTAGGTATTTCTTACAATTTGTTAGAGCGTAATTTGAATTCTGTGTACCCTATTCTGCACGAAGCCGCTTTGCCATTATTTCTTCAATTTTTAACTCACAAAAAACGATTCGGCTCTAGTGTAGAAAGAAACTTTTATAGAGATTTCACACTTGATCTGTTCATTGACAGACTTCTTTCAAAAAGAGCAGTGGTCTTTTGTGGTCGATTTGACAAATTCATGTTGCTGGATGGATTTTCTAATGTTGGAAAGTGGGAAATTATTGGTAAGTCATTGTTGCATATTCTGCTCCAATTGTTATATTTTTTGTCTAAGCTTTTACAGTTTAAATAGTTTTGAGATTTTTTGAAAAACCTAGTCAAGTTTGTGGATATATAATGTACATGTTCCAAATTTTACATAATGGCAAAAATAAATTATTGACATTTTTCCTGAGGTTTGTGCAAATTTCATATTTAAACATATGTCGGCATTATATTTTTTGCATATTATCTTGACGCGACATATAAATAATAAACGACCATTGTTTTGTCCATTAATTTCGGGGTCATGCGTGTATACTTTTTTACATATTCTAGGTACAAAAGACGAAACTTCACCAAGAACATTAACAAACTGTCTATCTTATGACGAACTAAAACTCTCTGCGCTACTTTCAGTTTCTTCATACACACATTTTATTAACGATGGTTCAAGAGATAACTGCGGAAAATATTCCATACATAGGGACCAGATAGAAAATGATGGTGTTATTATTGGTCTCATAGGTAAGTCTAGCGTAACTATAGCGTCTACTTCTTTTTATAAATGAAGTCAAAACACAATCACAAAAATAGATATTTACCACTTCTATGGGCGATCTGTACAGAAAGGTCTGGCGGAAACACTTTTAAAAGCATTACAGATTGTTTAATTGTCAATAAGAATACTCTGCATTCTGCAATAGGGGAAAGTAGTTTTCTTGTATTTGTTTTATTTTCCTCGTGTGATTGATCATCCTAATCCAATAAATATCTTAAGTCATAAAGTCCATTCGTAGGTCTAATTTACTTAATTAGAATTTAAGTAGTTTATCTTTGCTTTTGAATTTACCAATTAAAAATAAATTCTTACTGTGATTTAACTAGAAAATAGACGGAAGCTAAAGATTTAAAATTCTTCAAAATGTTTATAAGACCATATAGTCTGATGAACGAAAACTAAACAAAAAAGTATCTTTACTTCGATCACTCATAATTATATGGGTACGATTCATTTACTCTTGATCTGATTAGAATACTGACAAAAACACATGTACTCGGAATAGGGATGAAAATGAGATGTGTGTATTCTGTTACTTTCTTTTTATGGGCCTAATTAATCTCGATATTTTATTAAATAGTCTTAATAAAATAATCGCCAGGTATCTACTTTTTTTTTAGATAATATTATGTTTTAAAAATAATTACTTATAACTAGGCTTAGGATAATTATGCATTTAAAAATATGCATGCAAATATGCTCCGAAATAAGGGAAACTTAAAAATGCATTTATTATCGGATCAAAAAAACAGAAATAAAGCAAAAGTATAGCAATTAAAATATTATATTATTTACACTTCAAGGTATCCTTAAGACGCTATTTTTACCAGTAAATATTACGTTAATACAATTATATAATAAAAGTATTTTTTTATATAAAATTTTAATATATAGCTAACTAAACAAACTAACTAAAGAATAAAGAGTAAATTGTTTACGCTATTCAACAAGTTATGGTTACATTTTATAACTATATGATGTAACAAATTATCAAATTCAAATTTTCTTCTATTATCTGACAATAGTATTTTATACTCAGAATATACTCGTTCACCATCACAAGATACAAATGGAACATATTCAAATCACTGTTTGTTAAAAATTGTTCATTATCTAGATTCAATGTCTCTTTATTGTCCAAAACTGCACTAATATTTTTCAAATTTTTGTAAAACCGTAGCTAATATTTGAGAAATTACTTTATTTTTAGTGTTAGTTATAGTTTCACTCACTTTTTCTATCATTTCTACGCCTTTTGACAAATAATTCCCCAATTTTTTTATAGCAATAAAAATAAAAATTTGTTTTTAATGTAAATTAAATCCTCACGTACACTTTGCGCAAACCGTTTTGTGGTTCTTGTATACAATGTGAGTATTCCGCATTAAATTGGTTGACTATGTTTTTTATTGCCTCGAAATGTCCTGAGTAATAAATGGCAGCGTTTATCCAAGTTCCCCGTCTAGTTACAATTGGTGATGGGGACAGGGGGATGTTTCCTGCAGTTTCCCTAAATTTTTCTACCCGAGTCGGAGCTTTTAGGAATACTTTCTTCACCGAGGAAATCAGATCGTTCACTCGTGGATAAAAAGCACGAACTTGTTCTGCAACTCGATGAAGTCCATGGGCAAGACATGTGGCACGTATCATTTTAGGATATAATATTTGTAGACCACTCATTGCTTTACACATGTATGGAGCAGCATGTGCAATTATCACTAACAATCTATCATATTTAATACCACCGGGCTATAAAAGAGTGAGAGAGTCGTTGAAAAATCCAGCAGCAGTTGAATGATTTACCTTGTCTAAGGTCTTCATTGTAGGTAAATATGATTTATCACTTTCAGTTTCTACACCCAATACACCAAAAACAAAATTAGCAACACATCTCTGTTCCACATCAGTTGTTTCATCTAGTGACACCCATATGATTTTATCTTCTACTTTTTCCCGCAATTCGGTAACTGTCTTATTGTGCAAATCTGGAACCTAGTTTTTCCTTAACGTGGATTCATGTGGAATTGATGTCTTTGTGTACTGCTCTAAAAATGACAGGGCAGGATTACTTAATTTATTCAGTGGAATATCCGCACTAATAAACGCCTTGCACAAATCCTCATTGAACTTTGATCGTTTGGGTCTCGGTCCTGGTGAAAATGCTGTGGTGATTAAAACTTGTTTCTGAACACACTTTTTCCCTTTTTGGATCTGATGCTTTGTAGTTCCTATGTGTTGTGTCACTTGGAATTTCTTGTTCGCAGTAACAGGAACATCACAATATTTACAAAACAGCACAAAACCGTCAGTCGTAAAATCAGAAAAATCTTTCACGAATTGATTTAATACCGCACTTAATGAACGCTTTTCTTTCGGCGTATTGAACAATGTTCACACCACAATATGTAAACTAAACTGAATTGAAAAATTATTTCTAACATTCTTAAAACGTGTGTATTTATGATTGTAAATCCGTGGTAAATCCATAGTTTTTAAAGCACGGATGTTTTATTGAGTACCTATAACAATTTTAAGAAAGGATGGGTAAAACCGTTGGTCTGCCAGCAACTAGATATTTTTTATATTTTATTATTATGGATTATATATGAAATACATCAAATTTGTTTTGGGAAATAAAAATATATTCAGAAAAATTGGATGGAATTATCGTTAAGCATTGTTAATTGAAAATCGTTTTATTTCAGGGACTCGATTTGAAAAACCTGAAGTCATGGAATATCAGGACATTGTAGTTTCGAAGGAACAAAATACACAGGGAAAGGGATATGGTAATTGCTTCGTTCCAACTTTACGAGGTATAATTTTTGATACATAGAAGGATATGACAAACTACCATTATTGTTGGTTAATCTATTTGTATTTAAGATGTTGCCTACATTTTTCGAGACACCCGAGCTTATCACTGTTTTACACTTGATTTTTTAATACTGATATTTTAGAGATTTTATTAGCCTCCATTTTGTTTTGCCATGTATGATGGATAAAGTTTTACTAGGTCATCCTCTTCCACACTTGAAGGTTGTGCAAAAATTCAACTCACCTAGATAAAAAAAAATTAATAGGTACTTGATATTTTAAACATTAAGCCACAATTAATTTTGTTCCAACATAATGACCCCTCACTAAAATTTTACCATTTTTGTATTTATATTTTTGTGTAAAATTTAGATTTAGTCGAATAATTGTTGGTTCATGTAACTTTTCTTTTTCTTAAGTTTTAGTACTAGTGTAAGGATGAGGTAAAACTTAACTTTTAAATACAAGCGTTCACGTACAGATATTAACTTTTATTTTAGTTCATTTATTTTTGTCTTTTAGTTTAGTGCTAATGATTAAAACTTTGCCCGGTATGCGCATTGATATTTTAGGAGTGACACATTTCCAAATCTAACCCAACTTTTTTCGATTTTTGGGAGTAATACCAATTAGTTTTTGACTCCCCCTAATCATTTTTTTTTCTTGAAGGTAATACACACACAAATTCTGTGAGCCATGAGCCACCATAAATAAGCAACTTTAAACTAGAGTCATAATAAACCATTTTTTAATATAGGGATATTAATTTGCCACAGTATAGATATACAAGGTAGGAGACCAATTTCTTTTTCTTCTGTAGTTTCTATACCATTACAAGTATTTTTTCAAACTTAAAACTGCATTTAAAAAATAGCACAAAATTTCAGGTCCGGAGTGAAGAAATGTATTGTAATTATAAACTTATGCGATTTGCTTAATTTTTGACACATCTGTTAACGCTTAATATCAGCCAATATATTTCTAAACCAGTTTTCTACAATAAAAATATT
The DNA here is from genome assembly GCA_030620095.1 of Kuschelorhynchus macadamiae. Classification (NCBI taxonomy): domain Eukaryota; kingdom Metazoa; phylum Arthropoda; class Insecta; order Coleoptera; family Curculionidae; genus Kuschelorhynchus; species Kuschelorhynchus macadamiae. The sequence continues at coordinate 32,876 of JAUTXW010004657.1, read as the reverse complement.
GTGCTATGATATAACAAATTGATGTTTTATTACATTTTTAAACTCTTTAAATTTAGGGTAAGTTACGTAGCCTATTATACGAGAAAAAAAGGTAATCTTTTTTATTGACGAGCCTTCAACTTATTTTCCAAATGGCCTCCGTTTGCTTGCCGGCATTTTGATCAAGTTGCATGATGTCGCAGCTGCATTAAGGCATCCATTTAATTCAATATGTTCGTCATATTTTCATTTATAGTTTCTGCGATGGAAACGGCCAAGCTGCAGTCAGCTTTTTCTAAAGTATTTTTGTATACACGTCAGCATGGACAATTTCCTTTAGAAGGACATCAGGATCGTCCCATTTTAAAGGGTGTTCGTTATCATGAAAACACACTACATGTGAAAATCTCTCAAAGCACAAGAAGGATAGTTTTTGAATTGGTTTTGACAACATCCAGTGCTCATCGAGTTTTAAAAAAATAATCTCTGTAGATTCTTTATTTTTGTATTTATATTTTTGTGTAAAATTTAGATTTAGTCGAATAATTGTTGGTTCATGTAACTTTTCTTTTTCTTAAGTTTTAGTACTAGTGTAAGGATGAGGTAAAACTTAACTTTTAAATACAAGCGTTCACGTACAGATTTTAACTTTTATTTTAGTTCATTTATTTTTGTCTTTTAGTTTAGTGCTAATGATTAAAACTTTGCCCGGTATGCGCATTGATATTTTAGGAGTGACACATTTCCAAATCTAACCCAACTTTTTTCGATTTTTAAGAGTAATACCAATTAGTTTTTGACTCCCCCTAATCATTTTTTTTTCTTGAAGGTAATACACAAAATTCTGTGAGCCATGAGCCACCATAAATAAGCAACTTTAAACAAGAGTCATAATAAACAATTTTTTAATATAGGGATATTAATTTGCCACAGTATAGATATACAAGGTAGGAGACCAATTTCTTTTTCTTCTGTAGTTTCTAAACCATTACAAGTATTTTTTCAAACTTAAAACTGCATTTAAAAAATAGCACAAAATTTCAGGTCCGGAGTGAAGAAATGTATCGTAATTATAAACTTATGCGATTTGCTTAATTTTTGACACATCTGTTAACGCTTAATATCAGCCAATATATTTCTAAACCAGTTTTCTACAATAAAAATATTGTGCTATGATATAACAAATTGATGTTTTATTACATTTTTAAACTCTTTAAATTTAGGGTAAGTTACGTAGCCTATTATACGAGAAAAAAAGGTAATCTTTTTTATTGACGAGCCTTCAACTTATTTTCCAAATGGCTTCCGTTTGCTTGCCGGCATTTTGATCAAGTTGCATGATGTCGCAGCTGCATTAAGGCATCCATTTAATTCAATATGTTCGTCATATTTTCATTTATAGTTTCTGCGATGGAAACGGCCAAGCTGCAGTCAGCTTTTTCTAAAGTATTTTTGTATACACGTCAGCATGGAAAATTTCCTTTAGAAGGACATCAGGATCGTCCCATTTTAAAGGGTGTTCGTTATCATGAAAATACACTACATGTGAAAATCTCTCAAAGCACAAGAAGGATAGTTTTTGAATTGGTTTTGACAACATCCAGTGCTCATCGAGTTTTAAAAAAATAATCTCTGTAGATTCTTTTCATATACAACTATGGAATAAATGAATAAATGGAACTATGCGATGAAGTAATCGGCTGTCATTCTGCGATTGTATTAATCGACATAAACGAGGTCTACACTGAACATTATTCATCAACGAAGCCCAGTTTGCTTGCCCAATCGCAACGACGATTCCATATTAATGTCTGTGCCGGGATGATAAACGATAAACTTAATACTAAATTTTTTTCATTGAGTAATCAAACAGTGAAGTTTACTTAACTTTTCTACAAACTACGTTCTACTTGAAAATGAACATGCAGCTGTCAGTCGTATATGTATTTCCAATATGATGGGACTCCGCCGCACTATTCATTGGAGGTAGGAATTTTTTAAATAACCAGTATCCGAGCCCCTGGATTGGTCATGGAGGTCCTCAGTCTTGGCCAGCAAGATTCCCATACTTCAACCTTATAGGTTATTACTTCTGGAGACGTATGACGAAGAAATTAATACCAGGGAGCAACTATTACTAAAAATAAAAAAAACTATTACTAAAATATCGTATTTCAAGAATTAAAAAACAACCAACATGTGATAAGGAAATCAATTTATTTAACTCGACGGGCTAGAAAATGCCGACAAGTAATTAAGATCATTTTGAAAATAAGTTGTAAGCTCATCAGTGAAATTTATTTAAACTAAAGTAATTTAACCTATGTATGTATATGTATATAACACCCTGTATATCAGTATCGGAGTGCCCTTTTAATACTTGGCAAATTAATATTCCCATATTAGAAAACTGTTTATTATGACTTTTGTCCAAATTTGTTTATTTATATTTAGGGTCATGGTTATTTTATTCTTTATTTATCATATTTTAAATTAAAATGAATAATTTTCCCTCATACAGAAAAAGTGCGGCAAAATTTGTGTACTTTAATACGAAAATTTAAAAAAAATGTTATACATTTTATGTAAAATAAAATAAAATAAATTAAATTAATTTTTTTCAGTCTGGACTGGACTGAAAAAAAATCCGGAATTTTTAATACATAGTATTTTAAAGTATTGGTAGCTTAAACATATGCGTCAGTTTCAAAATCCAACGTCAGACAGTTTAGAAGACAAAGAGGCAGTTTGGCAGAAATTCATTTGACATGATCTTTGATAGATATCGGAAGGAACCCGATTTCGAGATACCTGGCACCTAATTTGAAACCACCGTAACGCTTTATCCATGGTTAACCTAATTATACTTTGTGGTGAAACACCCTGTATAACATTTTTGGCTTATTTTATTTAAGGAACTTCCCATTATTGGATGGTTCATGTTTTTTAAAAGCACCTTGTATACGGTACTTTAGTATTAATAATTTTATACAGCTTTTCTGAACAGCATTTTGCATCTTGCATTCTGAAAGTCAAAATAAAATTCATAAATTGTTTAAAACTGTTTTTTTTTATTTGATCGCTGTAATTAAATCCACATTATGTCTTAGGTATAGGATTTACAAAGTTGTAGAAATTGATGGTTGAGGTAAAGAATGCCGGTTAAAATCAAATGGGTTTTTTTAGTCCCTAAAACAATCCAATCCACACTTGTAGATGTACATTGGTCGAATTCTACGGTTTTTTATTACCTGCGCAATATGCTGCCAAATTCGCATCAGGAAATCAAACCCCACATTGGAAAAGCAAAAATTTTTGCTGATCACTTTATCAACTACCTTAATAAAACTTTTCATTTTCATTCAGGATGGTAAATAAAAAGTGTTTTTGTAGAACAAAATTAAAATTACGTATAACTTAATTAATCTTAAAATGACCTAGAAATTAATGAATACTCTTAACAATACGTAATGTTAAATCATATTTTTTGTCCAGATTGTTGTAGTTTGCGAAAAAACAGTTGCAATACAACTAAAATAAAAAATATTTTAGGAACGTTTATTAATTTTTATGGGGAGCCTAGCATGACTTACGAGGAACTGAAAAACCAATTTGTCGATAAGAAGAAATATACAGCATTAGCTAATGAAAAATATTTTAATAATAGTATATATGAGAAGCGGCTAAGTTTATCCATAGACACGCTGCTGCTAGAAGCAAATGAAAGAGGAAAAGAAGTTAACAAAATGACATACGTCTATGTTGTTGGTATTGGATTAGGGGTTTGGAAGATTTCCAGCCATCAAAATAAAGTTTTTATGAACGTGTTTTGTAAAAGAATAAGGTAAGATGTATAATTTATTTACATTACTTACTAAATATCAGGAGTTATTAATCGGTTTTGACAGGGAAGTATTTTCGTTAATTTAAAACTTAAACATTTTAAATTCGCATCGTGGCAAAAACTTAAAAAGATCTTTGATGTGGATCTGGTACCAACTGTCTCTAATGACAACTCTCTTTTTTTCCATCTCTACATTCTTCTTAGACTTACCTCTCTTGTTTGTTATGCAGAAGATTAATCTGATGTATTGCACGCATCTCGGCTTTGTTATGAGAGCGCATACGTTCGTGATAATACAGTTATGTATTTATGGGCTTTAGAAATTTAGCTTTGAATAGAAAATAGAAAGGAACAAAAACCACCAAGTTCTCCGGATCTTAAGCCAACAGATTATTTTTGGTTTACTAAACGGAAACTTTTTGGTTTAATATCGCTTGCTAAAGTAATGCCGTTTCTGTTATTGACCTACATTGACTTGTCACACTGCAGACATGTGGTTTATATGCAGTAGCAGAATCGAAAATTTAAATATAATTCGATATATTTTTACTTTCAATACATTTTTTACTTTTTCATATTACAGATTTCTTAGCAACATCTTAAGCTATGTTAGTGACATCTGTTTTTCGCATATCGGAGAAGAGTCATGCGGCAAATACAGAGATCAGGACATAATGCCAATATCAGGACATCCAAATGAGGGTATAAAAATTCATATCAAGAATAAGAATCCTCATACAAAATTGTCTGGAGAAGATCAAGGTAATGTACTAAAGAAATGAACTGGTGTCATAGTTTTTAGTTTTTCAGTTGGTAGATTTTTGTAATTCAAAACTTGTTTTTAACCAAATGTTCCATTTATATATAACTAGATTTTCAACCACTGTATCAAGGACACTGAATTTTAGTATTGCGTAGTGTGCAACAAAAATCTTTGCGTTTTCAAATGCAGGGCTAAACATTAACACATGCTTATAAGGAATTTTCTAAGCGTGCTCGGAGTGTCAAAAAATGTGGAAACCGATTCAATCTCCATATGATGGATACTACTTTGGAAATGTTTACGCAAAAACTCCTTTCATGAATAGAGCGAAAAAATATACACCGTGTTCCACATAAAAATGCCCACTATACTGTAACAGAAATCCGTAACAGATACGAAAAAAAGTTTTATACAAAAGTTTCTTTAAATTCGAGGTTCTTTTAAAATATATATAATTCCAGGTATACATGGTATCCAAATTTTGCTGCGACGACATCAACTCTAAAATTTTAAATGGGGCACCCTGTATTTTTGTCGATTATTGGATTGCTTGTCAAAAATAAACATATTACCAATTTAAATTATAGTCGAATTCTGCGTATTTTCCGAGATAATTAAGGTTATGTGTGATTTTTGGAAAACTAGAGCTATTGTTCAAATCACTATAAAAAATAGCAAAAATCTAAAATTTGGCCTTTGGGTTTCTAGTTTATAAAGCATCAATGCATATATAAAATACAAAATTTTTGTCCACACCTACACAAGGCGGACATACTACGGAACCAATCTTGCACCTTTTTAAAGTGAAAAAAAGTCCATTTTTTTAAATAGAACACACACTATGGTTTTTATTTATGGAAATGATCATACAAATACATAATTTTTCATATATATATATATATATATATATATATATATATATATATATATATATATTTATATATATATATATATATATATATATATATATATATATATATATATATATATATATATATATATATATATATATATATATATATATATATATATATATATATATATATATATATACATTTATATATATATATGTATATATATATATGTATAATATATATATATATATATATATATATATATATATATATATATATATATATATATATATATATATATATATATATATATATATATATATATATATATATATATATATATATATATATATATATATATATATATATATATATACCGAAGCAGATGGCACCTTGGCCCTTAAACAAACATAGGGTCATGTTTTGGTCGTTTCTCGACAAAATGTTAAAGGAGTATATTTTCTTAGCATTAATTCTTTCGTTTCGTATAACCACACAGAAATCAATATTTTTGTATTCCTTCTCTTTTTGCACAGATATGTCGTCTTGTGCTCCAAAGTAGGTCGCATCTAAAGCGATTTAGTTGCACCCTAGTACCTACAGATGGCGCCTCTGGTTGCCTATTTTCGTTGACACCTTCGTGGAGATGATTTCATTACTTACAAATATTATGAGGTTGTGGTAAAAAGAGTTCTAATACTATAGGGTTCCAAAACGGTTACGTTTGCGTTTTGTATCAGACCACTAATGGCGTAATGTTAAAGTTTAGTGTTGCTATTAAAAATATATTATTAAAAATATAAATTTCCTTTACGCCTATTATGAATATTTCCTTTTATTAGGAATAGTGAAGTGTGAACCAACTTAGCTCAGTACATAATTATTTAGGAACACATAGATATTGTCTTTTCAAACATTTTTATTGGACGCCATTTTGTTCCAATATATTGGATCCCTACCAATATTTTACTAGTTTCTACCTATGCCACACTTGATTTTGGGTATAATTTAAAATGAATTCCATAAGTAGTTTTTACATTGACACACACCGCGATTTTGTTACGTCATGTTGAATTTGCACCAGTTTATCCTTATATCATGTTTAATTTTTCTCCAGAATTTACATTCAATTGAATAAAATTTTTTTACGTTAATTTTTTTAACATTTTGGCCGCCATTTTGTTTCGCTATTTTTAATTCGTAACACAACTTTACCAGCTTATCTCTATATTACCCTTAATGCTTGCACAACATTTGAAATTAGTCTAATACGTAGACTGATCTTTTAAATACTTTATTAGGCCGCCATTTTGTTTTGCTACCTTACATTCATGTCAGACAAACCAACAGGTGGACCCACAGAATTGATAAAACAGATTTTTTTTGGCATCTAGGGGCGTTAAAACCCGAAGATATGTAACTTCTAAGGTGATTTTTTTGAGATTGCAAAAATTTTATTTGGACGCCATTTTGTTCCGCCATCTTGAATTAGTACCACACTTTTACTAGTATATCTCTATACTGCAACAATTAGTTATGGCACACAATTTGAAATCAGTTCATTAAGTAGTTTTTCAGGGTGCATTTCTCTATGTTTTTTTAAGCTGCCATTTTGTTCCTCCATCTTGTATTCGTACCAAAATTTTACCAATTGATTCCTACATAATACGTTGTTGGGATTTAACCAAAATATTACCAGGTCATCCCTACATGAGCCTTAATTTTTGATTAAAATTTGAAGTCAATGTGATGAGTAGTTTTTAAGCTATGCCGCGAACAAACCGACGGCGACGGACTTGATATAGCGCAAATATATGTGAAACTTGGGAAAGTGATTTTATTCAGATTACAAAAATTCCGCCATCTTGAATTAGTACCACACTTTTACTAGTTCATCTCTGTACTACAATTAGTTATGGCACACAATTTCAAATAAGTTCATTAATCAGTAGTTTTTTAGGCTGAATCTTTAATTATTTTATTAAGGCGCCATTTTGGATTCGTATCAAAATTTTACGAGTTGATTCCTACATAATACTTGATTTTTGTGCAAAATTTGACATAAATAGGTAAGCACTATCTTAGTAATATATTTTTTAACATTTCACTAGGCCGCCATTTTGTTTTGCAATATTGGATTTTTACCAGAATGTTACCAGGTCATCCCCATATGACACTTAATTCTGTATCATAATTTGAAGTCAATCGGGTACGTAGTTTTTTAGCTATGCCGTGAACAGACAGACCGACGGAATCGAGAAAACATGTTTTTCGTCATCTAGATACTCAGAAATGTGAAGATTTGAAAAAATCTCGGCGGATGATGGTTTTTTTCACGATTACAATACTTCCCTTTTATGAGGGAAGTAAAAACCTAAATCTGCCACGGAGCAACAAGCGAGCCCACGAATATTGTGTTTTTTTCTTTAAGATTATGGAAAAGTCAGTATTTTAATTTTTCCTTAGTTTCAAAAAGGTTTTTCTTTTTGTTTACCAGAAAGCTATAATCTTTCCGATATTATATTGTAAAATCTACATTAGTTTTATTTTAACATTTTTTCAAATAACATAACAGTTTTTTACTAATTGACGATTTTTTCAAGGCCAACCGCTATAATGTGTATTCAGCTAAATAACTTGTCACTAAAAAAAAAATTCCTGGGCTCTTTTACGTATTATCGCAGACTCGTCTTATTATACCCAAGGTTCGCCTCTGGCAGGTGGGCCCGGGCGCATGCGCTCTCCCGCTCATCAATAGTTACGCCACTTCCCACTTCTGTCGATGACTGGATGACCCATTTTGGTCTGCCACACGGTAGATATCATATGATTTATCCAAAAGAATCTGCATATACAACTTTTAACAATCATGTTTAATAGTTATGGACATCTAGGGTGCCTCGACATAGAACTTTGATATCCTTTTAAATGTATGGCCCCCTGATTGACCTTAACTATTAAACAAGATTGTTAAAAGTTATATATGCAGATTTTTTTCAGAAAATTAAGTTTGGTCGTTGGGCATCATTAGGAACGAAGAATGAAAGTGAAATGTCTATTTAACCAATATTTTTATGTTGGAAATTCTTACTTAAGGAAATGTTTGGAAGATATCAATTGCTTTTATTTGCTTGCACTGTATGTACTCTATGATACATTATAGTATATTTCTAAAGAACCCAGCCCAGCCACATTAATGACTGGGTTTTGCTGTACCTACTTTAGGCTAAGTGAGATGTTGGGATTAGAAAATCAAATACGCGATTGTAGTAGAAATTTAGTATTAACAAGAATTCTTGGAACCCCTTGTTCAACAGGCGAGCAAGAAACTATTGCGTAGTATAAGGGCATTCCCCAAGTTGTTGTGATTAATTATTATTTATTTTCTTTACTATCTAATTAAGAAAAAAATCATTATTTGCATCATGTGTCAATTGTACGAAATTCATTATTTTCGTCGTTTCTCATTCTATTTGGCAGAGTGTGTTCGACTAAGAAAGCTAGGAATTGGAATACCTAATTAATATGGTAATAAAAATCTACTAAAATTGCACCACTCTCTTTTATTTCAGTTGGACCTAGAAACTTAAAACTTAGTAAAAATAGTTAAGAAAATCAGTGAATGTTCAAATTGTGAGTTACCCAGGAAAATTATCTTAGAGATAGATTTTACCTAATTATCCGAAAAGAATCAGGTTCACTATATAGGGGATCAGTAATTACATCTATATTCTCTCCCAAATTTTTTTTCCAGAATGATTAAATATTATATTCAATTTCTGTAGTACAGCTGAAAAAAAACAACAATAAAACATTCGAAAAAAGTGCTGATATTGCGATTTTGAAAGTATCAGATCTCACTTGTCTTATAAATATAAGATTGGTGGTAGTTTATATAAAGTGAAATAAATGTTTTATCAGTGGCGGCTCGTGGTGAATTATATTGGGAGGTCAATAACAAATTTAAAAATAGGCTTAAAATAAAAATAAATATCTTATCTTTAAATTGAGCTTTAAATTAAAAGTTCAGGCCTACTATTTCTACTACGTTCTTTAGAATTGGAAAAATGCTGAATGACACGTTCGTTAAAATTGCACGCACATTCCTTTTATAAACGATCTCTCGATACTTAACATTGCTAAAGCGAATAGTCTATCTTGCCCCAACTCCTCAACAAAATTTATAAGCCCTCGAAAAAACCTGGATTTTCAGACAAAGCCGTTTCATCATGGCAACATAGTGCCAGCTCGAATGCCCCACAAAATTTTACACAATCTATAATATTGTATAAAATATAACTATTTTTGGATACATTTTCATTCAAATCTCTAAGGGATTTTCTATAAGCTGTGTCGAGCCGAGTGCGAATATCAACACTTCGGACCGTAGCATAGTTCACCGAATATTTCGTGATCTGCAGAATACGCATGTTTTTTTATTTTTTATTTTAAGTGTTTTAAGTCTTGAACACCGGTTTTGCACCATTATGAGTCCGACGAGTCCCTAGAAAACAACAAACAAACAATAATAAAATGAGTTAGAGACGTCCCAACCACATATCCAGTTAGCTAAACTTAAATGAACCTCTTTATTTTTGTCTTTACTAGTTTGTCGTATACCAAGTTTTGGCAAATTGCGTCTATTTATCTTGAATTCGGTTATTTTCACAAAATTAAGTTCGTTAGCATTCTTTAGTCGTTTAATTTTTTGCACTCCGATATTTTATTTCATCTACATTCACAACTCAAACTGCAAAATTAAGTTCGTAAGCACTTTTTAGTTGTTTATTTTTTTGCACTAGTCACTACCAACATTTTATTTCCTGTATATTTCCAACTCACACATGGATAATAAAAATAAAAAAATATATATTACACAAAACTGTATATAAATCAATTTTCATCGATTAAAAACGTCCGAAACATCGCGATTTGATATTCCATTTGCTATCACGTTCGGCTGCCGCTCGGTAACTGTGAAATCTTCGGGTACTTTCGTCAGGCTTTAAGGTAATGAGGGCAATTCGGACTGCCCAGTAGTATAGCGAATTTTATTAAGCCTAAGGAACGCAACGAGACCATTCGAACCGCCGCACACAGGCGAATTTGATCAGAATGCTGGCCAATATTATTTATCTTATAAAAATTTCTAAAAATGATGAATAATGAATTTATTTAAGAAAAGTATAAATTATTATGATAATACAGTACTTTACACTATTATTCCGCTATACGTAAAAATATACAGTGTGGTCGAAAAGTCGTAGCTAAATTAGATTCTGATTAATAAAATGTTTGTTTTAGAAAGACGTTAGAACATTTTTAATTTAGTTTGTTACGTGTCAATATTTTTACGTAATTCATTTAGTTTTCACCGACAGCTATTAAAACTTATTTTAAGAATACCAACAATGTGTATTATTGAAGAAAAACATAAAACGGTTCTAATTTTAACCTGGAATTATGAATATGTATGTAATTACAATAACAATATTACAAATAATAGGTAATCATAAATATTTTAGAGAAAAGAGGTAAGAACAAAAATGAAATATTGATATTTTATTACTACACAAGGTGTCCAAGGATGTAGGTCCAAAAAAAAACACATGGACTACAATTTTTTTTTTCGTCAAAAAGAGACTTTTTGTAAAAAATTCTGATTTTTCTCAAACTCTAATTTAAAAAATATATTATATGAAGTGGGTTAAAAACAAGAATACATAAAATACTATTAAGAATTTCACAAGTATAATATTATTATATTAATATTTAAAACAAGCAGAATTTTTTATAAATAGTGACTTTTTATGGACTATCGAAATTTGTACAGTTGCGTCTATGAAAATCTAGTACAAAAAAAAATCTCTCATAATTCCTGGTCTATTATTTAATAAAACCTGATTAGATACCTTATAACTTTCTGTATCACAATTTTATGATTTTTTGTTCCAGTATTTCATAGACGCAACTGTACCTAGTTCATTTGGGACCATATCTGTGAACATATGTTGTTATGCAAGTTTAAACATGAAACTAGGAAGCAATATCTAAAAATTAATTGCAATAAAAATAAAGACTTAGATTAGATTAGATGGTCGGAGTTGGCAATTTTTGCCTTTGTCACTGAAACCTAGCTAGGGTTATTGTAATTACTCCAAGCTGCCTTAGAGCTTCTTGTCTAGCCCTGTCTTCTTGATTAGACTCCAGATGAAAAAAAAAAGAGTTATTCACTTAAAAGTTCATCATCATCACTATCTCTGTCACTATTTCTTTCAAGTAATTCAGGTTCTTCCAAAAATGCCAGAACTTCTGATGGATACTGTTTTAGTTTCTTAGCAGATAATTTTTTCATATTGGATATTAATGGATCGGAAGACACGAGAAGGTTCTGAAATATATCCTGCATGTTTTGCTGTCTAGAAAATTTTCTAGAATGAAATTCTCTAAACCGTTTTACATCCTTATTGCGTGACTCTTGGGCTTCCTCACCAAGTTGCCCAATAGGCACTGTAAAATGGGATATTATTTCAGAACCGTGGATAAGGATTTTATGCATAGATGTTGGCATATTGTACCATGGATACAGTTCAACAAATCTTTTTGCTGTATCGTGGCAATAATTTGTAAAAATATTAATTTTGATATGATAGCCGGAAGAAATTGTTAATAGTATTATTCGGAATCTAGATATCAGTTCTTTATCTACACCTCGTCGGGCCAAGTTTCCGTCGTTCGTGCTTCCAAAACCAGGTTTTGGTCGATCTACAACTAACCCCATTTCATTAAAAAATAAATCCTGGATTCGTTTTTTAGTTCTTATAAGTTTTTCCTTATTTTCCTTGCCTCGAGCCTGCCATTGCTTAAATTTCAGTTTATAAGAAAGGTGCAGCACACACTCACAAAAACGAATCCAGGCATGCAGTGATGATAAACCGAACTGATATCTAGATTCGTGAATAACCTTTTGTTTTAAAACCTTTTCAATGTTATTGAAATCTTTAGAGGTCAAATTACAAATAAAACATCTCTGAGTGGATGGATTATCATTGACAGCGTTGCATAATTTGCCATCTATCATGGTAAAATATAAAGTATGTTTTACAAGCACCTCACGAAACTGAATTTTTACCTTTGTTGCTTGTAAAACCGATATTTGTTGGTCAATATACTGCTTTTCCATGACAGAAAGCTCCGTAGTTTCATGTTTAAACTGAATTCGAACGGGTCTGCAAAATCTGGTCGAGGAAGGTCTAGGATTTTGCCATATAACCAACTTATTTTTAGAGTTAGGATCACCATTAATTAATTGAATTGGAACCATTGACGTAAGAAAAATATTGGCATCTGAAACACTGGAATCGGAAAACTGTTGTTTATATTGGCTCATCCCAGAACTTCCGTCACACCCCCATTTACAAATTAAATTTAGATTTTTACACTCATCAGGTTTTAGAGAGTTTAAAACTTCTTTAAGAGAGTCACATAATCTCAAAATCGTCTGATCCAACAAATTTTGTAGGGCCACTTCAGCAATGTCTTCTGACACTTTCAAATTGTCTGGATAGCATCTTTTTTTTGCAGCAGTGATGGATTCATAATTTGGATAGAGAGATGAATTATGAGTTTTTGTAGAAGTTCTCATTAAATTATATTGAAACTTTGTCAGTTTAGCTTCCACAAAAATGGACAAAGCTTCGTCAGTCGAAAATGGTACCTCGCAGTCTTTTTGAAAAGCTTTCTTAAATTTTTTTGCACGAGTGGGTGTGGTAAAAGCAACATCTTTTAACACCTCTGCTGCATCCAATTTGCCATCAGCTCTTAACTGCATTTGGGCAGCATAAACCAATTCTTCAGAAGTAAGACTTGAGCGTACCTGTTCCGTTTTTCTTCTTTTTGTTCGCTCACTTGAAGAGAAAAACTTAGTGGCTGGCCTTCCTGCTTTTGGTGTTGTAGTTGGAATTAATTGAATAATTGAAGAAGAAAATTCTAACTCGGTTTCGAGCCAATTAGAATTTTTATTTTTAAACGCAGTTTTATTTCTAGATGCTGCTGACCATCTTAAGTAATATGTTTCTAATAATTTGGATAGTGTCTTATGAGACTCCTTGGACAAATCTTGGGTGTTCATTGTAGAGGTCAATTTCTGTACTATATATTGGTACTGCACCTTTCTGTTAGTAGAGTTGCAATTTCTCAGCCATTCAATGAGTTTACTCCTCTTAAAAACGGCCGATTTGGCTGCAGAGCCTAAAAAAGACACAACAAGATACAACACCTCTATGAAACAATTTTAGTAGCATATAAAAATACACGGAACATTTAACAACAAATCTTAATTGGTACTATTCGTTTGGACCTGGCTGTTTTTAAAAATCACACGGAGTTAGAATTTTCTTCTTTAACAACTTAATTAATCCCAATAACAACAAAAAAATTACATGATCAATAATTAAATTTGTATCAATTATGTGAGCACACCAAAAAAAGGAAACCGAAACGCTCGAGTACAGAAACCCAAAATATCTCCAAAACTGCCAATATTTAAGCGTTTCGGGACTTTTTACTGCAAAAGCGGTGTTGCCGTAGCTTAGTAATTAATAGAAACAACATTTTGAAATTATGACAACTTACTAAATTTGACAAGTGCAATTCACTGCAACAAAAATAAATATGGCATTTCATTTAAAATCACAAAATTATGACGTGTAACGTAAAAGCGGTAAATCTGGCAACATTGCCATTAGCAATTTTAAATTTTGCATGTTCAAAAACCCCCCAGTAGTGAATTTTATTGTTCTAGCTTTAAAAGTTTTGGAGATGTTTAAGGAATTCTGTACTTTTTACTTTAAACAAAATTAAAAAGCTCTATACCAGCGCTGGCAGCACTTCTTAAAAAATTGATACCCATCAAGATCGCAAATTATCGCATAAATAAGATAATAGGTCTTTTTAAGGATATATTATATAAGAGTTCTATGCTAATATGAAGAGAGGGAAACGCGGGGAAATGTACTTTTTGTCTTAAGATAACCAAACATTTATGTATTTTAAGAAGTGACGCCATTGTGACATTGAAACAATGCATAGATGATAATAACTGCATAGATAATAATAATTATATACTTGTACTTACCACTAGCAATGGGATCCATACTATAATTTTATTTTATTTATCCACTAACTTTCACAAAAATGGTTAAATAACACACTGATGCGCTTTGATTAAATGAATACAAATTAATAAACTGTCAAGTTTCAATAACAATATGGCGCGAAGCAACGCGAATCAAAACAAAAGATTGTGTTGTGTAATAACCAGATAACTAGATTACTGAAATGTAATGGATTTAGCTCAGGATTTTTAAGTTGGAGTTTCTGACTTATGGCCAGCTTTTGAGGAAAATTCGCCTGTGTGCGCCGCGCGCGTCTAATAGTGTAGCGTGCTTAACTTTTCCCAAGGTTCGCGTTTTATTACAACTATTAGGAGGGACGGTCAAACAAATAATTTATTTTCTGAAATATTTTTGGGAGATCATTGACCAAATGACCCTTGGAAGAGCCGCCTCTGTGTTTTATACGTCTTTGAACTCTCTGCATGGCTTTCTGCAGAGGTTTCAAATTTGCTTTAAAAGGAATTTTTTTCCATGCTTATATTAAACGGTAGTTCTATTAACCTTACCGGATAAAATGAACGCAAACTAAATCACGAATGTCATCAATTTTGATTTAGTATTTTTATTTAGTCTTCTGTTTATATATGTTTTAAATGTTTAATATATTTTTTTAGGCAAATTGTTAGTAGTATCTTACGCTTGGGACGGTAATGCTCTACCAGGAAACGAATTCTGGCTGGGTCAGTTGGCAGCAAGCGGAGATCCAGCCGCTGCATGCTCGACGCAAATAGCTGAACTGCATAATCCACACATAAACCCAATAGTGTCTGCAGCAAACTTGAGGATTGCTACTTTCACTGGAGTTGAGAAGTTTCAAGATTATATTAACAAAATTAGAACTGCTTAATTATATTAGAAACATTAGCGTTTACTGTTGTCTTTATACCCACTAGGAATAGCAGAGTGTATGGATGTATGACTTCAGTTTAATACAAAATTCAAAATAGTGTGACCTATTCATGGAATAATTGACTTTTAGGTTTAAATTTTGCAGTGTTCAAATATACAGAAGCCATTAAAATATCAAAAGAGTTTAGACTAATGCTTGAAATAAATATTTGCCTCAAAATACGTTACAAAATGCAATTCACTAAATAATGGTTTTCTTTTTAACGTTTTATTATATTCCTATTTGTTTTTGTCCTCTTTAATTTAACACAAAAAAATCCGTAGAACTGTTCCTCAATACTAGAAGTAGTAGATTTGAATTAAATACAGGAAGAGAAACAGCGTTAAAGCAAGTGGCCTCAAAAATGGGCAAATCTCGAGGCAGTTAATCTTAATCAGAGTGAAATCAGAGTTCTATGAAATAGCATGTTTGTAGGACAAACTCTGTATGTAGCCTGACGTGTAGCTGGGCTATCAAGGGTTGGTCGAATAATTAGCTTACTAAAATTGATCAGAGTGGGCGTATTCATTGGTCAGAACATAAGCGAACCTATTTTATGCAGACCAAAACTGCACGAATTTGCAATAATAGCCTCGGTTAATTTGAGTCATGGATTGAATGGAATGTGACTCTTACCCCACTAAATAGAGACATACATTTAGACCATGAAACGTTTCATTAAACTGCAGAAATGTTTATGAAACTGAAAATGTCCTACCTCAGAAATGTTTCGTTGAAACGTTTCAAAACTTAAATAAAAGTCGTTCGCCAGAACGGGGATACAAACCCATATGCTCCGCATACAAAGCCAAGTATTCTACCACCGAGCTAGCTAGTGTACATGCTGAACATTTAGAACTTGTTTGTACTCTTCGCAAATAAACGACGAATCAATAGGAAGCACATTGAACAATCTAAGTTATGATTCGAGAATGCTAAGGGCTAGTTAGTTTTCCAAGAGTTTATAAAGGGGGAGGTGAGCACCCTTTTATTTTGATTTTGAATATCATAATTTTTGTAATTTTAGCAATCAAAAGACGATATTTGTCTATTAGTTAGAGGACCTACATATTGGAATGTTTTTGAAAATTTTCTTAACGTGTGAAATGTTACATTTTTGTACTATATCTGAAATTCGAAACGTTTCAGGTTTAGGACTCAGGTGTTTCCACGATAGCATGATTAAGCTCAGTTGCTAAAAACGCGGGTAAAATTTGGATGACAAGTCCATGACCCGATATTATCTCGACAAACTGGCGATGATGGGAGGTCTGAAAACACAGGCACTAAGACGCTTTTGTGAATAATTGTTGGTCTGCTATAATTGTGGAGAACTATATACTGCTCTTTTAGCTTCATTTGACAGGGTACCGACAGGGGAGTTCAGGATATCTAAAGTAACAATGTCCAAGTGCTCGATGTCTTTTTGATGACACGCCGATACATAGCCGCACATTTTGATGTTCTTAGTCGCAATCCTGTTAATGCATGCATGAATAATGAGAACATATATGGAGGTGACTGGTTACAGTGGCGGCTCGCGGGTGAAAAAGTAAGGGAAATGCAAATGAAGCAAGAAAATATCGCAATAATTTTTTTCCAGAATTTTTTTTATATGCGGAAGGGGTAGAATATTTTTTACGACTTACCTAAATTTCGTATACTAAATCAATTCTCCTATTCTTCATAGCAGCAGGACAATGGAAAATACAGCTTGCGGCGCTTTATCTTTTTTTTGAAGGCCAATTAGATGGATCACACCCGCGCCATCGTAACATTGCCCTATTAATTTATGTTTATAGTCAAATATTTGATCCAATAGAGAATATAAAGTATCCGACATTATATCGGAACTGACATTATAAAATCCTAAGAATCACTCGACTACTGAACATTCTGAAATAACATACCTTAAAATTATGGATCACTGGGAGGTTTGCGTAATATCAGTGGTGTCATCCACTTGCACAGAAAAAAACTGTGTGTTCATTATTTCATTTTTTACATGATCATTTAAATAATCAGAAATGCATTCAAGTTTCGAGTCACCAGTAAAAACATTTTTAATTTTTTCGTGACGATCTTTTAGTTTTTTGGAACTTCTCGATATTAATAAACCTAAAAGCTTTTTAAAATTCCCCCTATTTATTGACTCGCTGCTGTCATCATGGCCGCGAAAGACTAACTCTTGTTTTGTAAGGTACAAAACTGCGTCAATTGCCAAGCACATAAATAGTCTATTTAATCGGGCGTTTTCGTTAAAATGTATTTTATATAGTTTAGCATTTTCTTTTAAAGTGTCAGCTATGGTGCTTTGATTTTTTACGAATGTTTTTAGCATTATTTCGCATTTTAAATGCTCCGCCGGTTCTTCATGTTTATGTAAAGACCTTCATATATTTAACATACCTGCAAATCCTTCCTTATTCTACACTGAATATTTATTGGAAACTAGTAAACAAGGCCAGCAAAACAGTTTTTGTAATATTTGTCTACTACATAACCATTTGTATGCCGAAAACCAGGATGACGATTAAAACTCTGATCTTGTTCCTTCCATCAATTAAATGGAGTTTCCAACAAAATACAAACCACATCCGTGATCGGATTCATCAATAATGTAAATTAATAAACCCGACACCAAATAAAGGTGTAACAACACCATAAATAAATATAACACAAAACAGTCAGGCAAACTGCAAAGGAACTAACCGGTTGCAGCGAAATCCGCGAAAATAAAAGTAAACAACCACCCCAAACTGAACGACAAGTGGGTGTAGTGTACTGCGTTAGCAATTCACCTAGAGAGCGTTGTATGGTGCTGGTTAACATTATTCTTCCATGTTCTCGACGTCATCGCGTACGCGTTGTCATGGCAACGTAGTAGGAAAATCGTAAACTAAACATAGCACCTCCAGCAAAGTCGAAGAGGTTTGCGCCACTATTATAGTTGTTATAATAAAGTTCGACTGAAAGTTTTAAAAAGACATGCCGCCAACGGTCAAGTAAAGTATTTATTCGAGACGTACAGTTTATTTTTTGCCAATTAGGTGAATAAATGAATGTAAAAACTTAAATTTTAGGAGATATATAATAAATATAGTTAGATGTTTGCTTGTTTATTTTTCCTGGTGAAGTAGCACTTCACCTGAATAGCCGCCACTGACTGGTTGTTGACAGTTCAGTTACAAAATGAAAAACCTCATGCACTTTTTACTACATTAAGCCATGTACGGCGGATAACGTCATTAAAGCGACTTGGAAGTTTTGAAAGTTATTTGAAAAGGTGGAGATTTCTTCTACACATTGATCATGTAGATCCATTTGCAAAAGCGACACGAGACTTGGTATGTTCTTATGGTGGTAGATGTGTATACTAGGTATATATTCATGAAGACTGAAGTGATTTGGGTACTAAGGCAAGTGTTTGATGAGTTTGGATATCCATGGTAAATAATCTCATACCAGGGGTTGGAGTTCACCTGTAAGGCGTTTGTTGAATTTTTGGGCGCAAGGGGTGGAAATCAGGTGCAAAATGTATTTGCGATACCCAGAGGGCACATGGTCAGGTGAACGGTATAAGTTTTTAGAGATTGTATGGGGACTAAATCAAACTGTGAAGAAAAGCACTATATTTTTTCCAGCACAACTATTGTTTGTACATTCTAGTGGCGTGGATGTAGATTTGTCCGGTGTGGTGCAAGAGACAAATGTACGACAGGCAAATGGCGGAATATACTAAGATATTTAGGCAGCTTTTCTTCAAAGGCGTGATAGGCAAGTAAAAATCTGAGGAAGGCGAGACTTGATATGAAAGGTTGCAACTGAAGTTTTCAAAGTCTGTGATTTTGTGTTCTGGCGAAATGCAAATGAGAAAAGTATGAATCGTAAAATAATCAATAAGTTTGTGATATGGTCTATCCCGAGTAGCAAAACACCTTGGACATAACAGGTCTCTTACCACAGCATTCAGTGTTCAAGTGTATAAATTCTTCAAGGCAGCATTATAGTACTACAGCTTGTGCTACCAAGTGTAATTCTGATTGTGGTGACGACAATACAGATCAATAAGACCTGATTTGGTTTACTCGATAGTTTATTTTAATTGATGAACATATTAATTGTAGCAGGGTCGCTGCTCTTAGAAGTAAAAAAATCCATAGCAGTATGGCGTATCATTCGACAGTACTAGCTGAGGTAGACGAATGCTTGACAGTTGTGATGGCGACGGAGAATGGGGGGAGAGTCCTTATCGGCAGCGTGATTTCTAAACTTACTGCACTTTTGAAAGTCAAGGTCAGGAAGCGCTGCATTAGTTGATACGCTTTTTTACATCGACCCAAAAAAGGCCTAACCTGAGCTAAACAAATCGCAATCCTATAAAAAAGGGCCAGCACACAGGATTCGAACTGCAGCGTTTCGATAGACTAGAGCCTATCTAATCTAAATTACTGCACCGTGAGGACTTGTCTAGAAGTAAATAATATATCAGCCCTGACATTGACAAGTCCCGTAGGTTTGGAAATCTAGCTTACCGGCAACTAGCATGGGAGCTGTATTTAATGTTTTCTGTGCGAGAGATGGTTTGTCTTTGTGTCATTTACATTTAATTTTGATAATTGGTAATTTTTTTGAATAAAAAGAAATAAAGGTTTTAATTGTGTTTCTGAATATTTTTAGGGAACCCCTTCATAATGGCTTGCAAATGAGTCCAGAGTTAAAACACTGGAGGGGGAGGGGTCGAAATTTATATACAGTTATGAGGTGGGGCATAATTTCCAACAAACAAGCTTTAACAGTTTTGCCGGAAAGTTATACTTGTTTATTTTTTTTAAATCGGGTTTAAACTTAGAAGTTTTTTTTGTCAGATTACTAAGTCGAGATATCTGCTGAGCATTAATTTTTTGTACTGAAACAATTTTGTTCTTTAATTTTTTTCCACCCTTAGCGAAATCTCGAGGTGATCCTTAGTTTCATGTTAGGCTACTGTGAAATATAATAAAAAGGATGGGCGAGTAGTTTTGCAGTGGATATCCGACATTTATTCAAAAATGTAATATAAGTATAAAATATATTTGTTTTTACAAAATATTTACGCCATTGGCCTTTTCATTTTTTACACGATATATATTAACAGTACCAGTTTGAGTTTTAATACAATGGATATTTTTTCTAGAAAGAAACCAACCATTTGCATTGTTGAAGTCATTGCAGTTGCTGAGCTTATGAATAAGTGGTTCACTATAGAAGTAAGTTTCTTGTTGGGAATTTCTGGAAGACTGCAGTGCTTCACTATAACATCTCTCTACCTAAAATAAAAAAATGCTAGTTAATTTCAATTAAAAATTCGAGTTTAATTTACTAAATAAGGTATTTTAAACAAGGAACGCTGTTAATATGGCCGTCCAAAATTATCTCTATAAATAAACTGCTCGTCAAAAAGAACGGCAGTATGTTTGTTTGACATGATATTAAATGTAAGTTGTTCTGACATTTCTTAACCGATATGAATAAGCTTTTCGGATTCTAACAACTTTTTTCATGTAAAATCAGCAGCAAACCTGAATGAATGAATTTAGACTGATATCCTTATTTTCGTGTATTTTTAAAAAGCTAGAGCCAATAGTGAAGACTTAATTGGAATGGTGAGTGAAGTATCCGATGTCGGTACCTCCAATGGAGTTTGGTTGTCGAACAAGGTATTATGGACTGCATTGCACATCTAACACTGGATATACAGAAATGTTACGCAGATAATTACTTAGCCGCGATTTTTCTAGATATTTCCGCAGGGTATAAGAGAACGTTGACCTGGGTATCCCTGACCTTTTGGCATGTAATGTAGCAAAAACTTTTATGTATAGAAGCGTCTGTCAGACCCAATGAAAAATGCATTGGACATAGAATAACAAGTACAGGTCTTCTGCAAGGTTCGGTTTTGATTCCCTTCTTCTTTAATATCTACACTGCAGATGTTCTCAATAGTATTCTAGGAATGAACTTTTTTACAACATGCAGATGATTTTTGTGTATACATGACCAAGAAATACCTACACAACATTTGAATCATACCATAGAATCATGTCAAGCATGGAACAACATTAATAGAGTAAGAAAGTATGGCTGAAAATACATTTTTTTTTTGCATTTAAGGCTAATTAAGTAAGTTTGTTGGTAACGTTTAACCGAATTAAATAATTCATTTTTCCAAAAAATGTTGGAACTGATCCGCTCCTGCTGCAATGCAGGATTCCATTCTTCGCCTCATGAAAAGTCGGAAAAACACCTGAAGTATTTCTGATGGTTTAAAATGCAATAGGAGGTCTTTGTTCATGCCCTTACGACCATGTCACATTAAAATTACTTTTCGATATTTTGCCTGAGACTGTTTTAGGAATCTTCAGGGATCTTCTGTGCACAAGATCAAAACATTGAATGAGATCTTGGGGCATAGTTCGGGTATTTATGCAAGACCTGTACTCACCGACGCGTACTGATTGGTTTTCACGTTTGATGTAGCAGGTAATCCTCATCCTATTGAAATTTTTTGGGTGATTGATGATAGATTATGTAATCTTCCTTTTCCTGATTCAAGAATCTTGATATATTTTACATTAATCCTGTCTCCTTTTAAGTGCTGGTGTTCAGCGACAGCCGTTTGAACATATTGTTTTTTACTTATCTTTTATCTTCCTTAAATCTAGTAGACACAGACCGTCCAGTTTCACCTATATACACTTTACCGCAGGAACAAGGGATTTTATAAACTTCTGATTGGAAAGAAATCTTTTGGCGATGTTAAGCGTTGTCCAATTTTTTGTGTGTTTTAAAGATTGTGCGAATATTATATCCTCGCAGAATTTTCGCAATTATATCTGTGGTACCGTCTATAAACGAAAAAACCGCAGTACTTGATTGTTGAGTATCCAATAGTGGTTGAAGTCTGGGCTTATTTTAATATATAATTGAACGCCTAATATTTCCAGTACAATATCAGTCTGATTTTAAAGCCTCTGTTAGTTTTTTTTTATCTATGACCAAACCACGAAGGCCGACAGTACCGTGGTTGCTTTAAGTAAAGACGGGGAAAGTTTATTGATGCGGCATTTAAAGACTTGCAGATTAGAAGAAGAGGGACAAGCATTTGCTGGTATCACAATCCATAATCGGCCCACTTTGGGAATAAAGGAGCAAACAAAGTGGGGAGTTCTTGGTCTTTGAAGTTAGACGGTGAAGGAATGCATATGGATTGAGGCTCGTGTCTTCTGGTAGGAATGATTAAGGAGGGCATAATGGATAATAATTCATCAGATCAGAATCAGAGGTAGATCGCCCACAATTTGACGATGGTCTAGTGGTGCAAGTTTCGTTGTAATGTTTGGATCATCAATCAGGCGATTAGCTCTTGTTTGGGCACAGTCAAGGTTATTGAGGATTGAAGGAGAGGCTGCTCTCAATATGTGTTAGCAATACTCAATACTGGGTGTGCTTGCGAAGTGAAAACGTTATACAAGTTGGCAGAAGAAAAGTATTTCTTCACGTCTGTTGTGGCATTTGAGGTGACGTGATCATGCTAACAAAGATCTTTCTGAAAATTGATACCAAATAGGTTAAAAGAATCTTCTGCTTCCAGCACTTGATTATTCATTTGAATGATGTGGGTGCTGATAGTAAACATGATTGTGTCTTTGTGGCAGTAAGGTCTTTGCTCTCCATTCTACGACCTTAATGAGGTCCTCAGATAGGGATAAAGTCATAACCTACACTTATCATCAATATTTCAGTGTTGGAGACAGGTTTAGGAAATTGTATTTTGGAGTGGAGTGTACTATCGTCAACATAGCTGTGAACAGGAGTGTTGATAAAAGAAATCAAATCTCCAAATTCCAGTTAAGGGATACGTAGGTAAAAAGATTTGCTGTGGATCTTTGGTGGTGGAAGTCGTATATCCTGCCGTGGATAAGCTTATTCCTTTCAAAGTAATTTATAAGAGCATTATTGATAAACTTGTCCATTGTCTTACTCATAAATGGGAAGAACCCAACTACCAAAGTAGTTTTATAATTTTTAACTATCTGAACTATTTTATTTTATAATTATTTTATTACTGCTCTTCAAACCCTATTTTGTTTTATTAAAATTGCCAGTGAGATATTTAAGCTATTGGAAACACTTTTGCCCTATAAGTTAGTTTTAAAAACGTTCTTAGAGCAAAAATATAAAGCATTTCTACAGCCCAATTAAACATTGTTTTATAAACATTTATACTACAGATTTTGCACAACATTTTAGCTTACAGAACAAATTTGTTTTATAATAGATCTCTAATGGCGTTATCTGACACTAGGTTGTTCGTTTACCAACACATAAGTTATTGTATTAGTATTTTTCTGATCATTTATAAAATAGTTTTAAGAAAAACTTCTTTGTGATATTATTGCTGAGTACACTTACACTTAGCTACAACTTGTTATATAATTAGCATGAAAACTGTCACAATAAAAGCTTTACTTAATAATTATAAAATAAAAAAAATGTTTCAGAGAACACATATACTTTCTTTAACATATTTATAAAACATAGATAGGTTTTTTTGCACGTGATGCTATTATTAGTTTTGATCTTGTCGTTATCGGTATAGCCTTATGTTAAAACATCCACTAACTAAATGGAAAAAAATAAAAAGTGGTGCATTTCGCAGAAAGATTAAGAAGTGCTTTAAAAATATCTTAGATATAAAGCCATGATGATTTGAATTTAATAAAGTTAATATTTAACTAAAAACGGAGTTAGCTCTCATTCATTATTTCAATTAAAACTGTTAAATTTATTTAATTATTTTGTAAAACTTGTTTTAACTTTAGTCCAAAAAGAGGAAACTCTCTAATAAAAGTTCTATTACACTTTACTCTCAAAGATGCAATAAAAATATTTTAAAAAATGACTAGGCTTTTTTATAACATTAAACAGATGTTGCGTATGACACAAATCAGCTCGGCTGTTAGTGCATCTGACATATTTAAGGGAAAATTATTTTATAACTGACGCAGTGGAAGCATTCAAATAACATAAAAGTAACTGTTCCATAAATGTTTTTTTAATGCGGTTTTCACGATAATTAATTCCGGTAAGCCCCGTGTGCTCAACTGTTTGCACCCTGGGCTTATGGGCCATCTGGAGGGACGCACTTATTACTAGAATCGTAAGTGAATATAATCAAACTGCTATATTGAGATTACAGAGGTGTAGTTAGGTAAAATGACTGTCTGTCTGTATGTATGTATGTATGTATGTATATGTATGTGTGTATCGTCACGATAACTTTTGAACGGTTTGAGATATTCGTTTCAAATTTGGTACACACTTTGGGTTTGGACAAATTTTTCGCAAGAGAGATACGGGTGGGAGGATGATTGTATTATTTTAACGTTTTTTTGGGTTTCATTTAATCTATGCCTAATAATAAAACTATAAAAGGCATCTCTCTTTCACATTGTTTCCTATTTATGCGTACTAATTTGCATATGAATAAAAACTATTATCATATATACATGCTCCCTTGACTAGAAGGGGAAAGTAGGAGGGTAAATTGAAAATATCGTGTAATATATCGTTATGGGGGTTTTTGGGGTCGCGAATTTCGTTTTTAAAATTATATTTTGTTTTTGGTATAGAATATATTGTTTTTTTTCGTTAAGTATTACATATACCTTCAGGTAGGTAGGTAAGTACTACGTATACATCGATATCAGTTGGACATTTTCGTGAGTTTTGTATTTGATTTTGTAATTCATTATCAAATCATACGTTCTACGATGTAGAGGCAGGCTTTGATAATAAATTCCGAACTCAGGGTTTCAAAATTCCCAAAAATGTCTAACTGACACTGATGTAATACATAATAGGGATTTACCTTCCTAAAGGTAATTGATATCGAAAATTGCGAAGGAAGGTAAAAATTATAATTTTTTGATTATTAGAACGGCTTCTTTGGATATATTTCCTGGACACTTTTTGATACAGTCTTATTGCATCTATGTATTGGTTAGGTATCAAATTTGAACCATTCTAGAATAAGAAGTATTGATTGGTTCATTGTAAATGTGCCTAATATGGGCTTGAATATTTACTATGTAAAACTCTATGTATTGCGTTTAATCGGCTTCAGATTTTGACCGGCCTGTGCAACAAGGCGGACCAAAATGGAGGACATTTTCTTATGATTTATTACTAAAATTTAAAAAATTAAGATGGCCGTCTCAAAATTTGGAATTTAAGGTGTTTAAGGTCGATCAACATAAATTTTACTCTCATTAAAAAAAATCAGTATGTTCGATCCAAAATGACGAAATTTTCTATTTTGGAACATTTCGTCTTTAATCAGAGACTTACAGATTTTTAAGGCAACTTTACGCACTAGTTCGTGAAGTAAATAACTTTTTCTATAAGCATGCGGGAAGTTGCTACTTTTTACATATATTTAGTTTCCAGACGCGATTATCTTCCGCACAGACAGGCTTTTACTTACTTAAAAGGCTCATTTTAAAATGTGTTGAATATTTATTTAATTTTATTAACAAAAATATAGATCTTGGGGAAACTCTATTTCTGATAATGTTCATTAAATTTCGTAAATACTGTATTTAATTTCGGAAAAAGTAGATTCATTTTTCGAAATATATCGATAAATGGTCATGAAGTTGCCGGGCTCATAACGATCTGGTCGAATTTTACCTCCAATAAAGTAATTAAGGTCTGGTTTGCAAGCGTTTCTCAGTACAGGTCGGTATTTTATTTTTATTATTAAATCATTTGAGCTGTGGAATTCGCGGTGTTCAGTGGTGTTATTTATTTTTAGAGTAACAATCGTTCTGTGAGGTGTTATTAGTAATTTTTAAAATGTTTAGACCGTGAGTTGAAAACTGTAAATCCGCCGACGGAATTGAAGAGATAAACGAGCAAAAAACAAAATTCTATTTACCAATGTGCAAGAGAATTGTTTTACGAATATATCAAGATAAAATTTATACATATTTTTTTATACAGACAGATCTTCATGCCCGTTTACTTTTTAAACGCCATTACTTTCGGCACGTATATATTAAAAGAATGTCTATCACATTATTTTATGCGCTTGCAGAAAAATTTTGTTCCTAAAGACAGTCCCAGATGATGTGTGTATTTAGAGAATCTTATTTCTCTTTCCACAGATTTTTGTATTTGGTAAAGGGTTCAGGTTTCGGTGAAGGTTTTAAAAGCTGCGCCAATACACATGCGGCATTCGCCGAATGGCGAACAAGCAGTGCAGCGAACGCCGTAGGTGTTTATCGAGCGCTCGCTATCCGGCGTTGGACACTTGCCATTCCATAATTAAAAGGCCCTCAAAGAGCAAAAGTATTTTATAAGAATCACCAGGGTAATAAAAATATTTTGTAATATAGAAGCCATGTTTTTGCTTTTTCCACTTCATTTTTTACGGTGGCCATTTTTAAAAATGTATTTTTTTTAATTACTAATGAAGATATGGGTTAATGAACTACTTTAATATTCATGTAATCATCAGAGGTAGATCCTTCGGAAAAAAAAGAAAAATCAAAACGAATTTTTCACCTTTTTTTCTCAAAACTCAAAATTAATCATTATTTTTGTGGAGCTTGAAAATTTTGCTCTATATAACTCATATTACACAAAAAAATTTCTTCCGCTGTAAAATATCAACTCTCAGAGTGCTTATCGAATTTGTAAGTTTGGTTGGGTGCATGTATATATATATATATATATATATATATATATATATATATATATATATATATATATATATATATATATATATATATATATATATTTAATATGGCTAATTTATTTAATATGTCTGTTGTGGTTTAGCAGACATGTTGGACACAGAAAAACAGATGTTTAGTATTCTTGTTATCTAGAGAGCCATAAAAAAGTAAATTATTCTCAATCATTATTTTTAATTATTCAAATCACAAAACAAAAGCTGCCGTTGATATAAGAACTGCTATAAAACTGTTTTATTGTAGCTTAATAAATATTATATAATTGCCCCAATTTTAAAATTATGTTTAGTTCTATAACTGTTTTCAATAAAACTATTTTATAATGGTTGCAGTCTAAGTTTTATTACAATTTTATAAATGTTTGTACAATAGCCCGGTAGAAGTTGTGGATGCAATAATAAAACAAATTAAAGAACTGAATGGCTGCACAAGGGTTCATAGGCGTTGTATAAACATTACTAAAACGTTTATAACAACAACATTATTTTATAAAAATAGTTCTGTAAACGTTCTTAGGCCATTTATAAAACAGAAAATTGTTAGTCGGGAGAGATATGGGTCTGTAATTAGAGGGAAGAATTTTTGAATCCGTTTTGGGAACAGGCTGTACAAGAGCAGATTTCCATCTTTTAGGAAACTTGCCGTTGTCATAGGACATTTGGAATAACCTGGTAAGGAGAGGGGTCAATTCAAAAGGATTGGCTCCCATTTTGGCAAGAAAAACTTTGCCTTTTATGCGTGAATTGAAGGCAATTTTGGCGTCGAGGATTATGCCACTGTAATGATTTCGTGCCTCGGTTTTAGCCTGTAGTGCTTTTCAAGTAGGGTTTTTAAGAAAATTATTATAAGTACGGGTTTTCTTAAGTCTTAATACAATATGGTATAAAGGCTTCTAAACAAACAAAGGCAGACTCATGCCTATCAGAGAGAATTATAATGGCAAATAGTACGAGGTGGTTTTAGATTTTACAACTTCCTGTTGTATGGGACACGATTCAGTTATTAAGGCTGCGGGTGAGTAGTGAGAAAGACGTCAATGTATTTTGGCTTTGTGTAACCGTGCGTAGAAGGAAAGTAGGTTCTCTGATGAGGTTGGTAAGAGATTAGCTGGTTGCAAAGGACTCTGCTGCTCTACTTTGGGATTGATTTTAATAGACCATAACCATTCTTTATCATGAACATTAAAGTCGCCAAGGATAATGATTTCATAGAAAGGGAATTCAGAGGTTAGGAAATCCACTTTAGCAGAAAAACAGAGCTTGTTGAAAGAAATATTTAAGGGAGAGCGATAGGAACAACAAATAAATTTAGTTCTGAAGGCTAGGAGGCTATGGAGGGCTCACCCGGGGTCGGGTGATGTTAACTGCCATATGGCCTTTCAGATTGGTCAGGAATCTGGTTACGAGTAGTTGGACTAAACTTCCGAGATGTCAAATTGAAACGAAACAACAAAGTCGTATCTTTAGCATCTGCTGTCCGAATAGTGTCACTTGGTAAAAGAATGGTGACAGTTAACACTCTAACCGTGTTTCAGATGTTATGCGTTCTGAAACAATCTGATGAAGAATTGAAACTGTTTTTCACGTATGAGCTGTCACCGTTCCCATTGTCAATGTTCACAGAAGAAGGAATGAGGAAAGGAACGAAATCGGCTTTCTATACAGTATTCGAATTTATCAATATTGATAAGTCTCGAGAGACATCAAACATGTGTTGGTAGACGGTGGGCTCTACAAAGTTGTGTGGCCTAACAACTACTCGTTTGTGGTAATAGCTGCCAGGTATATCGATTACCTCATTAATCATTATGGACTGAATGTCACAGTATTTTTTAACAGCTGAGACTGCCGAGAAGAGCACGAAGAGCTCTGGGCGTAATCGCAGATCCAAGGCTGCTATATCCCCTCAAATTTTATTTGACACCAGTAAAATTGTCTTAAGATAAGTTCATATTCAATGCAAATAATAAAATTTGGTTCATCGACTTCTTGAATACACAAATAGGGAAACACAATATTTTAACATTGCAGGCTACAGAAGATCCTGATAGACTGTTAATAACAACAGCGATCTCTTTATCTACTACTCACGATGTCGTTATTGTTGGTGAGGATATGGACTTTCTAGTCTTGCTAGCAGGCATCACACCACCAAACCATCGGAATATATTTTGTTCGAAATGTGGGCGAGATCAATGTGATGTAATATACGCCAACACCTATTTTAAATATGCTTGTATTAACCTCACTCCTCTCTCTTGTCAACCACGCCTTCAGTGTATGAGACTCCACGTCTTCATTCTTTGGGCAAGAAAAACAAAAATTGTCACCACGTTTTAAAAACATCGAGACCTTGATCATACTTCTGCGATTTTCTTGGACAGCAACGCCAACGCAGATGATATTGCAGCTGCAGGTGAGCGTATCACAATTGCTCTTTATGGAAGACTGCACAAAACGCAGAATCTGGGCGATCTGAGATAAATTTACCAGGTAAAATATCTTTTGAATACCATTTAGCTACTTGCATATTCGCTCGTTGATTGATTTGGTAAGAAATTGATGATTTAACATGATTTTCTTTCTATTTTTACACAGGTTTAGAAATGGTTAGGAGTTGACATGGAGCCTCTTGACTGGGGGTCCCCGGTCAAGGTCTCGCTTTAAGATCATGACAAGAGACACGGCGCCGCAACATCTGAAGCTCATCTCCTATGTCTGCAAAAAAGGCTGCAGTAGTGTCTGCAGGTATAGGAAGGCTGGACTGAAGTGCTTCGCACTTTGCATCCTCTGCGAGGGAGTCTCATGTGACAACGTCCCCGAGCTTGCATTAAGACGAGATTACTCATCCATAGAAGACTTGTCAGATGAACATGAACTAAACTAAAAATTGTGGGTGCCCGTCTCAGGGATATTTTTGAAAAAACCTCCTGGGATCTCAAAAGACGACGTCTTGAACCAACCAGGTCCATCAAAAAGGTCACAATTCGATTAAAATAGGTGAAATATTTTTCATCGATCTATGAAATATGTATTTGATTTCTAATATAGTAATAATGATAGTGATCATCCCAAGAAAATTAAAAGACGTAAGTAATTTAATTTTTTCACTTACCCACGCCTGTAAATAAAAATATAAATATCTCATTTTTGCTCAAATGGTTGAGGGGAGCTCGAAGTGACTCTAGAAGAGTTCACTGAGAGGGTGGGAGAGGGTTTTCAAACAATATACTAGGCCTTCAGAAACTTGAATGGTACTGAAAGCGATAAAATTTTGCTAAAAATCCTGTAACTTGAAAAATTGCCTAATATTGAAAAGCTGTAAAGCTGTATCTCCAAAACTATTGGACCTACAATAACTCCTATCAAATTGTTGAAAATTTAATCTGCTTCACAAATGGTTATAACGGATTTTGATGAAGAACTAGTCCTTTTTACAATGACCCGGTCGTCTGCCGAGGTCGAAAACTTGGATTTAACACTGCCTTTGCATAAACAATATGAAAAAGGCAAACATACCTTGTTTGGTGCATCGCTCAATGTAAATCTGATTGTACTAATACTAAAAATGCAATTTTCCTTTGTTACGCTACTTTATTTTGTTTCTAATCTAAATTGTACCATTTATATTTATTGGTGTAATTTATTTGCTTTGAGAAAGCATCATATGTACATCGCCCTTTAAGCTTTCCAGGTATTTTTTAGAGTAAAAGCCACTTAGAGGTCAAAGAAAGGGTTAAATATTCAAATGTTAAGTGATACCGTGTACCAAGCTAATTTGAGTTTATATTACCACTCTACCTAAACGTCTAAAAATGCATGGCCATTTTTAAAATTTAATAAAGCTGAAATATGTAGAGCTCGATGGGAAGTTTTAAAAGACAATTTTATCACTTATTTGACATTAGTACTTATTTCACACTATATGGACCAAATTTTGAGAGCGGTATACTACTTCATATCTCCACCCGAGTCCTATCTCTTTTTATTTCCCCTTTTTGCTTTTTCCGATCATTTGCAAATGATTGGAAATTATTCATAAAGCACTGAAAATTAATACAAAAATAATTGGACATTTTAAATGGGCGCAACCGAGTTGTCTCCTAAAGGTCACTTTATGTTTAGGGTTTGAAAAAGAAAAATAGGAAAGTTGTCTCCGGAACTTCAGTTAGACGCAAATATAGTTATATATTGACTATTTGGAGTCAATTTAATAACTTTCGACTAATCAAATTATACCTTTAATGCAATGCTTTTTTGGCGGTGAACCTGGGTTAACTTAACGTTAACGGGCCAGATTCACCTAACAGTATACCTCTTGTTAAAAAAATCCTTGTTTTAATATAAGACCCGGAATAATATTGGCATGCTACCACGCGCTTTCTTTACAGCAACCTAACCAATTCTAACCTAACGTATAAATAATCCGTATTTTTATTATGTTATTATTTTGATTTAACTTCTATAATAACTATATCGCTACTGATGAAACATTTTACAATCGGACAAGAACATGGCACAATTAAAAATTGCCCGGCTCAAAGAATGATTAGGCTTCTGATAGGCTTCGGGGCCAACTTACCTATCATTGTGAGTGAATTTACCTATTCTTATTAGGCTCTTTAGTATATTAGATACATCAGAAAACTAATAGTCGCCGGTTAAAATAACAAAAAGGTTTGAGATTTTTTTTTATTTAAAAGTATTTTCTTCAACCCTTATGTAGGTATAAGGTCTAAGTTCTTTTAATTTATTTCATAGTATTAAAAGAAATAATCGAAAAATGAAAATCTGTTATGTCACATCATTTTCCCCTCCTTTCGGTCGCAGAACAAGCTAAAATTACCAACAGTACAATATATGGTATCACTTCATATTTTCGTTTTTCATCTTTTTTTGCTGGTAGCTCTTAATCTGTAAAGGTTAAAAATATAATTTAGTAAAATAAAAATCCTACAATCAACATGCCCTAGAATAAATATCACCTCCCTTTTGTGTTAAATACAAGGTGAAAAAGAAACGAGTGCAAATATTTTAGCGGTAAAAGTACAGGTAATTTCGAGTCCTGTGTAACAGAAGGTCTACACCGAAGGGCACTGGAGATATGATTATTTTAAAGTTTATGGTTTTTTTTGACACACCAGCAATAAAACAATTAGTATCAAAGATTTTGCGGCTGGAATCAATTAGGAAATCATGGTTCTTCCCTTTAGACCGTGTTAAATTGGAATTAATTTCTGACGTTTCTCCGGCAGTTGCACGATGCATATTCCGGGATTTTCACTGCGCGATAACAAAACACTGAATAAGCTCCCATGAACAGAGTTCAGGTATTTATACCCGACCTGTGATCACCGACGCATGATTCACTATGAATGGATTCCATGCATCTTGTGGGGTGGTTGATTATTACAATGAATTCTCTAAAGTCTGACGTACGAGTCTTGGGCTACAGAAACTATGCGGGAAAAAATATTGATTGCAAATGGTTCAGACGTCGCAGCCCAAGATCCGTGCGTCGGCGATTCAATAGCAATAAACTAACCGAACGCTTGCTGAAGAACAAAACAT